>VYZW01034720.1:0-10716 GCA_013401315.1 Balaeniceps rex | reverse complement strand
GCATACCACTTGGCTGCCTTTGACTCCAGTTCCTATGGAAGTTCTAACATGTCCGGCACAGCAGCACTCAGCAATGGCGTGGCTTTGTTCAGGCCACGATAGTCTACTGTTAATCTCCACTCCCCATTAGACTTTCGCACTGGCCATATGGGACTCTTAAAGGGTGAGCGAGTCTTGCTGACCACTCCTTGGCTCTCCAATCGACGAATCAGCTTATGAATGGGAATCAGGGAACCTCAGTTGGTGCGATATTGCCTCCGGTGCACCATTGTGGTGGCGATCGGCACCTGTTGTTCTTTGACTCTCAGCAACCCCACAATGGAAGGGTCCTCCGAGAGACTGGGCAATGTGGACAACTGTTTAATTTCCTCTGTCTCCAAGGCAGCTATACCAAAAGCCCACTTATACCCTTTTGGGTCCTTGAAATACCCTCTCCTGAGGTAGTCTATGCCAAGGATGCATGGGGCCTCTGGGCCAGTCACAATGGGGTGCTTTTGTCACTTATTCCCGGTTTCCATCTCGTTTATGAGTTCTTCCTCCTCTTCCTCTCCTTGTGATGGCCCTGCTTTTTCATCATCCCTTTCTAAACGAGCTGACTTTCGTCTCCAAGATTTCTTCTTGTGTATAGGGGCAACTGATATTGGCACAGGTTGGTTCCCTGGAGGAGCCGCAGGTCCTGTGGCCAGGGTTGGAGCATCCACAGGGCCTATCACTGGGGTTGGAGTAGCCACTGTGCCTGTGGCCAGGGTTGGAGTAGCCGCAGGGCCTGTCACTTTGTTGTGAGATCCAGAGACCTTCTCTTTCCCTTGAGGGTTCTGAATAGTGTTGAACAGGGCTCGGTAGGCATGGGCCAGGCCCCAGCACATTGCAGTGATTTGTGTCTCTCTGGAGTTGCCAGGGTGACAGCATACCTTTTCCAAATAGTCTACTAATTTTTCAGGATTCTGCATTTGCTCAGGGGTAAAATTCCAAAACACTGGAGGTGCCCATCGTTCTAAGCATTTGCCCATGCTATCCCACACACCCTGCCACTCATAACTATCCAGCCCTGGGGCAGATCTCTGGATCATATTCTTATATTGCTTATTAACCTTAGAGAAAACCGAAACAATATTCCCTCGATATACCAAGATACTTCTATATCTTAACTGTCCAAGGGTGTTCAAAATACTGGAAAGCTGTTGTAATGAAGGAGGAAACATCATAGAGAAAGTAGCGAAGGTGCCATTCTGTACTTCCTCCATAAAAACTCTCTCGGAAGAATTAGTNTGTACTTCCTCCATAAAAACTCTCTCGGAAGAATTAGTATAATTGCTAATTGTCTCCATAAGGTGATACCCGAAGTACATTAATGGTTTCAGTACAAACCCCAGATACCAGATAAAACTCAAGGTCACTGTTTTAATAACAAATCTCCCAGGCAAAACGTCACTAATCACTGCAGAGCACAGCAAACTGCAAAAGCCAACAGCAATCTTTAACATGTATGGCAACAAACGGAGCATGGTGCAGATCAGATAAACTAGGATCGAGAGCAGATGAATCAATAACGTGAGCCACAACTATTAAGAGATACAAATTCCTTAATAATCTCTGGTTAATCTGTTGTTATCTCAAACCCTCCCTTCGAACCCCACGTTGGGTGCCAAAAAGGACTGTCGTGGCTTAGCCCCAGTTGGCAACTGAGCACCACACAGCTGCTCGCTCCCCCTCCCCCTGCCCCCGGTGGGATGGGGGAGAGAATCAGAAGGGCAAGAGTAAGAAAACTCGTGGGTTGAGATAAGAACAGTTTAATAATTGAAATAAAATAATAATAATAGTAATAAACTTGCAATGAAAAGGAGGACAAGAGAGAAACAAAACCCAAGGAAAAGAAACTAGTTTAAAGCTCTTTCAATGAGCCCTGCTAACTCCTGCACAAAGATCCTTTTTCTTTTTTGAGACAGGCGTACCCTGTCTGTTGCCAGCAGGCCTGGTGTCATGTAGACCGACCCGTGAGCAAAAAACCCAAAATTCTGCCGGCGACACCAGGCTCCGAGCCAAGTATTGATCTGCTGGGTCTTCCTGTTTCTTCCCTCATCATTCCCTGCAACTGGAAGGATAGAGGAGAACACTACTTGTGCTCCTGATCCCTTAACCAGTTGTCCAAGGCCCTGAAGTCTCTCTTGATTGCCCTCGGACTTCTTATTGTAACTTCATCGCTGCCTACTTGAAAAATCAATAGTGGATAATAATCCGAGGGCCGTGCCAGGGTATGAAGCTTTCTCTTCACATCTTTAACCCGGGCCCCAGGGAGGCAGCAGACTTCCCTAAGAAGTGGGTCCGGTCTGCATATTGGGCCTTCTGTTCCCCTCAGGAGAGAGTCTCCTATGACAATGACCCATCTTTTTTCTTTATGGAAGCAGTTTTGACGCAGGGCATAGGCCGACTTAACCTTGTTGACACCTCCAACCTAGAAAAACCTGGAAGAACCATCGTCCTCGTCATTGTTCCACTTTCAGAGCCTCATACCTATTATGAAAGGGCACCTGGGAAGGTGGGGTAGTCATGGAAGAGACGTGCCTGCTGCACCAGGCAGGAACTTATTGCCATTCCCCCCTATCCCTTAAGTCACCGCGTTCAGCCAGATGAAGAGAGGATAGGGAATCCTCCATATCATGTGTTCTGTCTGCATGACACAGAATGCAGTAAAAAGGCAATAATATACATATAGGTTTCTAAATTAAACATAGACATGTTCCTTTATGTCATAAAATACCGAATAAATTGAATTTTGTTTTCAATACTTGGGTGGTATTTTCCTAGCCTTGTATGAAAACCTTAGCTGCCCATGCCATTTGTAGTTAAGCTTACCTAACAGTATTCATTTTAAGACCTTGATGTACAGTATAGCGGTCATATTCAATGTTACAGTCAATTCATGCATCCTCTTCACTGCTTGTCTTGGCAATGTAGTTATTACTTATATGTTGATTATGTGTGTGCATGTATAGTACAGACTGGAGTCATAGGTTGGGAACTGTGATCTTTTTTTATATGATTTACTATGCTAATATCAGCAGCTTTGAAGAAGAGTGCAGAAGGGTGTATGCGTATTTATGCATTTATACATGTATGTATAATTAGAAAAAAAAAAATCAAAGATTCTAAAAAAAAAAAAATATTTGTACCTGGAAGTCTCCCGCTGATTCTATGTAATGGGATCATTTCCTGAACAGGAATTTGCTTAATATTATTTAGATATAAATAGTTTATGTATGTAAATCATGTTTTGCTATGATTTTAGAGTATGAAATCAAACTTTTTTCCTACCTAGTAACTGCTGTAGATGAGCTTTGTCCTGGACTAATGTAGTTTGTTGGCCAGCCTATCTGAGTTAGATTCAAATTTTAAGTCCTCTTTGAGAATTGCAATATCTACTAAAGATTGCTGGGTTTATTGGCATACAGTGGAAATATTAATTCATAGATCATAATAAATGTTAAGACTAATGTGACATTTCAAAGTGTTACACTATGTTAAATATTAAATGGTGTTTCAAATCCTAGTGGCTGACTGGATTTAAGACTTTCTTCTTGAAGGTGAAGATAATGTAACATACATAGATAAAAATGCTACAACCAAGGTAAAGGCTGGTTTATACGCTATTTGTCTTTGTTTAACTAAAAGTAGTTTTAGAATAGATTCAGATAAGCTGGTGCAGATTTCTGCTTGGGTGCTCTTTTTCACAGTTAGATTGTGTTGATTCCACCTGATTAGAAATGTGTTGAAATAAGAAAACCTAATTCAAAACAGCTATAAATCCACGCAAGGAAAACTATGAAGTTGATATTGTTAAAGAAACAGTTTTCCATGTATAGAAATGTAGAGTGGAGCCATACTGACCTTCTGTTGCCAATTTGTACAAGCATGAAGGCAAAGCACTGAGAACCAGGCTGACTATGCACAACATTGTTTCCCTGCTCCTGTGAAATGATTGTTTCATGTCTGTGTCTTTGTATATATATGTGCTCTAGCACTTGCTTTCAAATTGCCAGGTATTGAAACTGCATGGGTGAAAGTGGGTGAACAAGACCTTTGGATTTCACTGGATTGGTGATGATGCACTATTGTTTCTGTCTCATAGATTTCCCGTATATGCTTACCTAATCTTTTCCTGGGCCTACACAGAGGGGGAGAGGTAGCATCCAGACTGGAAAAAATGTTTTGATTGCCTTAGTATAACAGCATGAAGACCTGGCACCAAAAGAATAGGGGAAAAGAGGGAGGACCTTTGTGAATGGTGTCATGGCATCAGATACATGCAGAAGGAAATGGAAAACTGAAGGGAAACTTTACTATTAATATTTTCACGCTCTTGCTTATTAAATGAGAAAGTGGGCCTTACATTTCTCTCTCCTCTCCACATCACATCTATTTGAGACATTGTTTTCCAGAGCAAAACTATCAGTTTTCTTTTTCCAATAGCAATGGGTTATTTTCTAATCAGATTTTTGAGGAAAATGTAATCACAGCTTTTGTCTATGCAAATAAGTTTTGATTGTGTTGACAAACTTCAGTCAGAGGTTAAGGTCACAAAGACACTAAATGCATGGAAGTTGCATTAATAGGCAGTTAGATGAAGCTGGAGACTCTTTTCACTGTCCCCTCTGTCCCTTGTATGCCCTCTTTTTAGAAAAGGAGAGGCTTCAGGCTTTGCTGGATACTGGAGGACTCACCTGTGATAAAATACATCAATCTCAAAACAAACTTATTTTCTTGTTTCTTCTAATCTTATTTTGAAGAGACAAAAACTACTCTAGTAATGTTGTGGGTGAATATAAACTTGTATAGGTAGCTTACTTGCTCTGTTTCTTCAGAGCTTTGTATCACAAATTTATTGTTTACTCTTTGCGTTATCATTAAACAAATACATCATCGAAAAATCATCCTTTGAAAAAGGAGCATAGGATCAGTCCTATAAGAGATTCTTAAATTTCACGTTTACATGATGACTCCAAATATCAAGCTGTATGTTTTGAAGTTAATGTGCATTGGTATATAATGTTAAAACTGGCACCCATTTTGTTAAGACTTCTTAAAACTTGCTTTACTGTGACTCTGAGGAAATTCATGACATGTACTGCTTCTACTGATGATCCCGTAGCAAATCAAATTTTATTTATGTATTCACTGATGCACACGAATGTGCATCTCATATTTGGTGACCTCACACTTTGTTCATCCTGTACACCACTTTGATTTGTTTCTGGGTTGTTTCATTTGTTAATCAAGATTTTCACTTTATAACAATACATATGTTCAAGTCGTTTGGTACACAAACACATTTTGTTAAGAGTTGTTTGCTTCTAGTTCACAAAGCAACTAGCTTGAAGAGAAATAAAATAATTATAAACATCACTGAAGCTGTTCATATGCTCAAAGTGAAAGTTAATGATGCTTGATCACTGTTTTATGAAAATCTTGTTTGGAATATTAAGTGGAGAAAAATCTGCTCAAGAAACATGCATGTTGAATTAGAAACTAGTTTTAATATTTTGGGGATATCACTTTTGTCTGTTGTATGACTGTTAACTCCAAAATATCTTCATGAGGTTGTCCCGGCTTTAGAACTATGATCACCTTTGGGTTAAGGCATCCTCCCTTTCCATCACAAGTAGCATAAGGTTTATGATATCTAAGGGTGCATGCTAAGGTAACTTAAGCAATCACTGGCCTTAGGTGTCCAAACTATATTTCTTATGGATGTTGCTGTCTTCATAAGTACATTAGCAGAACTGACGTTGTGTCATTTTCTCAGTCTTAGTTCATTCTGGTGTATTACTCAAAGAACTTTATGTATTTATTACTCAAGAACTTAATGACCATATAAATTAAGTGTGAGACTGTAACACGTGATAGCTGAGGCCTATATACACCTCCTGCTGCATGGGACTGATGCAACGACTGAACTAAGCTGCTAAAGTTGTTAACATTTTAGATTGCCAAAGCCACATCTTCTACAGACAGAGTTGGAGCCCTCTGTGTTGTGGTCACCACTTTGTCTCACACAGACAAACTGGGAACTTCTACACTAAAAAACCAAATTACTCTTAAAGATTAAAGACAGCTTTTTAAGCACAGATTTGAGACGTGGCCAGCACAGAAGAGGTCCTGCACTCACTGACGAGTGGGTTATATCAGTTTCCATATTTACTTTTACAAAAGTCACTGTAGGCTGTTATTCCATTCTGAGCACTGTTCAAACTGAGAGGCTATGTATGTGTGCTCGACTGGCATGTGCCATGGAGACAGGCCATCCTAATGGGATTATTGCAGACTTCTGCAGTTCCAGTTATGAAAATGAAATACCCATGGCACTCCTACCAGTGCAAAGCCCCATGGGCTCAGTCTTCTACCTGAGTTCATCTCTTTGCAAGAGGAATCCCTGAAAAGGTGCATGATGCTATCTTTCAGTGGGAGAAGACAGTACAGACATGCTACGGAGAGAGCTAGTGCAGATACTGAGAACAGTTTATCAAGATCAGTGATGTTCTGCACCAAGGGTGATTAGTGCCTTGTGCCAGGCACACTTCTTCACAGCGACTCGAACTTCTTTAATCTTTCACAGGAAAATCACGGCGACCACTGCGTCAGCAATTGCTGGCCATCAAATCTTGTTGCAGTTCATGCCCTGAGATCGTGTCAGCAATGTACCGCATCAAAACTTTTCATCCTGATGCCTGTATATAATTGAGAAATCCTGCCTGTCTGTTTTTGCTCTCTGCTAAGGAACAGTATGTTCTGTCTTCCTTCTCTGAACTATTTCAGGTTCTTTAGTTCTTCTTTCAGTTTTCTGGTTTTATGTTGGGTTTTGTTGGATTTTTTTTCGGTCAGGAATGCAGGCTGTAAAGATAAAGCTGAGGGGCTGGTTCCAGCTCAAGGATTCCCCTGGAGGAGTTAGATGCTCTCTATTTATAAAGTTGTGTTATTTTCAAGTTTGGTCTGCAGATCTACTTCCTTGTGCCATGGAATGCCAGCAAGCAAAGCAAGGCCTCGGCACAAAATGACTGAGAGCTCCTGTGGGCTCAGCCTGCAGTTTTGCACTCAATTATCAATGATGTTGATATTGCAACTACATTCTCCGACTCCTTGGAGTTAGCATTTTTAAAACAGCATGCAGACATACTGCTGAGAAAAGGTGTGAATGTGAGATGAAATTTCCATTACAGACTCCTCCAGAAAAGCGTCTATGGGGGAGTGGAGTGTCTGATTCTAACCCTTCTGCACAGGAGCCAGCATCTGTAACAAAGCTTGAGGGGTAAGGGAACTGATGGGAAGTGCAGCTGACCAATGGAGGGCTACATGTATGGGAGGAACATAGTGCAGCTTTGAGTTAATGTTCATTATCTTTGCATTGGTTCCCCTGCTAGCTGTTTCTAGCTGTAAAAAAGTCTTATTTACCAGTGAGTTCTGTTCTTTTTTTTTTCCCCACAAGAATCTCACATTACCTCAATTTTTCTGCATCTTTAACACAAGTCTCACAAGAAAACAAGTGCTATTTTCTCAGGTTCTGGCTTCTGCAATCAGGAGGCAGGAGACTGAATACACTTTTGCAAGTTTGTCAGGTTTTAGCTGTTTTCTGTCGTCAGACTCACTTTTTTTTCTTTAGAAAATGGATTCACCAAAAAATACCAAAATTAGAAATAAAGTAAAAACAACTCAGTGCTTATTAATCTTCCCCTCTCCACACAAACAAACTCTGTGATATCTGGAGATTGCTTACAGAATGAACTCATTCTTCTACCTGTTTCTTCTCATTCTTTTTATGTTTTTCTTCTTTAATCTTCCACCTCTCCTTACTGAGGACAGAGCACAGCTGGGTGAGTGTACTGAGGAAATAGCAGGGAAAGGCCACTTGGCTTTTTCAGCGTGTGCCACTGAGATCCTCAGGGCTGCTATACTCAGCTACAGCCTTAACTGCTTCTCACAGCCCCACTGAATGCATACCATTTGTCTAGGGCTACTGAATGAGTGCAAGATGTGCATCTTGCATGCACACATTATCACTAAGGTATAGACATGTCTATATTCTCTGAGTAAATGTGCTCCTGGTATAGGAAACTGCTCTCAGGATAATGGGGTATGGAAGCCTAATCCTGTGCACTTCGTTAAACAGCCAGTCTTGGCTAAGCTGTTTTAAACAATAAAAGCCAGAACATGTGATGGGAGTTCCCCACATTATGTTTGTATTTCCATATCCAGGATTGGCTCCAAAATACTGAAAGACTGGAATGCTTGTGTATTGGGTTTACGTGGCAAGAACATCCCAGGAAGAATGGTAGCAAAAAGCTGGGTCCATCTGTGTATTGGGTTTGCATGGAAAGGTTTTGGTAGTGGAGGGGGACTACAGGGGTGGCTTCTGTGAGAAGATGCCAGAAGCTTCCCCATTGTCTGATAGAGCCAATGCCAGAAGGCTCCAAAATGGACCCGCTGCTGGCCAAAGCTGAGGCAATCAGCGATGGTGGTAGTGCCTCTGTGATTACATATTTGAGAAAGGGAAAAAAACTGCTGCACAACAACAGCAGCCAGAGGAGAGGAGTGAGAAGATGTGAGAGAAACGACTATGCAAGGAGGGGGAGGAGGTGCTCCAGGCACCGGAGCAGAGATTCCCCTGCAGCCTGTGGTGAAGACCATGGTGAGGCAGGCTGTCCCCCTGCAGCCCATGGAGGTTAATGGTGGAGCAGATATCCACCTGCAGACCGTGGAGGACCCCACGCTGGAGCAGGTGGATGTGCCCGAAGGAGAATGTGACCCCGTGGGAAGCCCACACTGGAGCAGGCTCCTGGCAGGACCTGTGGACCCGTGGAGAGAGAAGCGCACACTGGAGCAGGTTTTCTGGCAGGACTTGTGACCCTGTGGGGGACCCATGCTGAAGCAGTCTGCTCCTGAAGGACTGCACCCTGTGGAAAGGGCCCATGCTGGAGCAGTTCGTGAAGAACTGTAGCCCGTGGGAAGGACCCACGTTGGAGAAGTTTGTGGAGGACTGTCTCCTGTGGGAGGGACCCCACGCTGGAGCAGGGGAAGAGTGTGAGGAGTCCTCCCCCTGAGGAGGAAGGAGTGGCAGAGACAATGTGTGATGAACTGACTGCAACCCCCATTCCCCATTCCCCTGTGCTACTTGGGGGGACAAGGTAGAGAAACCGGGAGTGAAATCGAGCCGGGGAAGAAGGGAGGTGTTTTAAGTTTTGTTCTTATTTCTCCTTATCCTACTCTGTTTTGATTGGTAATAAATGAAATTAATTTCCCCAAGTTGAGTCTGTTTTGCCCGTGATGGTAATTGCTGAGTGATGTCCCTGTCCTTATCTCGACCAATGAGCCTTTCATCATATTTTTCTCTCCCCTGTCCAGTTGAGGAGGAAGAGTGATAGAGCGGCTTTGGTGGGCACCTGGCACCACCTGAAATAGATTACAACTCAGCACATTTGGCCATTCTGGAAAGGGGAGAGGGGAACAAGAATTGGACAACTTAACTCTTCTCCCCATTCCTGGTTACCACTGGAGCAAGAGGTGGGAAGGGTGATGCTCTCCCTTTTTTTTTGGTATGGCAGCAGAGTTGTAATTTTTTTCCCTGCCAGATAAGTTTGGGGGCAGAGAGGCTCTTGGAAGCAGTCAGCAGGCACTGACTCAGCAAGAGCAGAGTGGAGTAGCTTCATACACTGCCCATGCCACCGCTGCCTGGGCACACTTTTGAGCTATTTTATTCTGAATGCTTTCTGAGCTCCTGTGTACAGCCAGCTGTGATGGAAATTTCCCATGATATTCTGTTGCAAAATGTCATTTTTGTAAAACACATAAATATCCAAGGAAGAATTTTTAAGTATTTGGAAAACACAGTATTTTGCCTGAAAGACAGAAATAATGACTGCTTGCTACCCACCTGGAATATTCACATCAGTTTTATTTTCAGTCTGCTGGAAAGTAAATCTGACCAGACAGTCTATACAGGCTATTGGGAAGCAAAAATGTATCTGCTTGACTTTGTCTCTGCTTTGGAACAAAAGAATCATAATGCTATTTTAATTTAAATATATATGTATTTATTTTAATGGCTGTCTCTTTCTGTATATGTGTCTACCCCTGCTGGCTCCTTACCACTACAACTTCTGAGTATTGCCTATTTAGATTTTGAGTACTTATCATGGGTTCTTTTTTTTTTTGTTGTCCATTATCTTCCCCCAAAGACCTTTCAATTCAGATGATCTCCCAATTATATTGTTATTAGATATCATTATATTGAAAGATGTTAATGGCTATGATTATTGGAGGTTTTGATCCGAAGATTCCCACAGGCTGTGGTATACCCATTGCTCATTTCCTCCAGTTTAAAAGAAGCCAATGAAAGCTTTTTGCAAATAAGGAGGGGCTTGCTTATGGAAATGTCATGGGAACTATCATGGTAAGTAGCAGAAAGCTTGCAAAAGCAGGAACTAAAAGATTGTATTTTCAGCCTGTGTGTATTTGAAATAGAAAAGCCTGGATGAATATCTGTGCGCATGACCCTTGCAAGGTTCTTATCAACTTCATTTTCTCTCTGCAGAAAGAGAAAGAACTTAAAAACTTAAACAGACTCTTGCAGAAAACAAATAGAGATTAATCCTGTGTCTTTTGTTTTAAACACTTTTTCCTAAACATGTATTTAAATATTTGGGCACACAACCTATGTCTGGAAATCTG
>VYZW01034719.1:13257-41714 GCA_013401315.1 Balaeniceps rex | reverse complement strand
TATGACCTTATGCAGTATATTGTTCTGTAACTTCAATGCGTGTTGTACGTATTCTAGCTCTACACATCCAAAACTAAATTACTACTGGACAGTCTCATGAAAAAATCACATCACAAAGACTTTAACAGAAAACAATAAGTTCTCTTCAGCCACCCTATGGAATTTATGAGAGAAGTTTATGAATGGCAGAGAATTTTATAACGTGCTTTAAAAGACTTCTAGAAATTCCCTATTAAATTCAGTATGCTTTTCAAAGATGTTTTTCAACTGAAATGTCAAGTTCAACAACAAATTCTCTGTTGTTTTTTAGATAGGTAATTAGTATATACATTTAAAATAATTTTTCACATATATGGAGTCTCATGTGACAAGAAACAATACAATAATCAAATTTGAAATAATTAATTATTTTTTTCATTATATCATCATTATATACCTGTCTGATTATTGCAGTAGTCATTAATAAAATAAGGAAAAACCTCTTAAAGAATAAATGTAATTAAATTATTCAAATACTATTTTTTTCTTCATAGAAAATAAGTGAGCTACAATTGTGTTTTGTACTAGGCTATTCACAAAGCAAACTTCAAATTCTCATTTTCTAGCTAGACTCTGACAAGAAATATATGGACATTTTCCATAAATCTAAACAGTTTTTGCCTACTAGGAGCACACTGAAATCTTGACAAGCTGAATCTAAACAAACTTTGTGATACCACTGTATTTCCACTCATATAATATTGAACCCAGTGTAACCACATTTAATAAAATCAAAGTTTGATTTTCGTATTTGTAGTAAAGCAGAAGTACCTGGGAATGTACAACAGTATTGTCAACTAAGTTTCAGTGAGCATAAAAAAATCCTAACTTTACTTAATTTCCAGGACACATGTTGATGCAGTGACTAACTGTTACAAGGTAGCTCAAAATATAATCTTCAAACATATAACAAAATAATTTTGCTCTTACACACTAAACTCCATAAGGCAGTGATCATCTTTCCATTCTGCAACTGTACACTGCTCAGCACAGTGGTAATTTTATGATCTACAATTGTGGTTCCTTAATGTTACCAAAATACAGTTAAGGACTACAATCATTTTAAGATGATATGTGGATACCCATTGAACTTTACTATGAATTAATAATAAATGTATGCATTAATTACTTATTATAACTTATTCATATTTAGTGAAAATTCACATTTTTGGCATCCTAAAATATTGGTATGTAGTATTTACACACAGTGGTATCTGTTTTATCCAGTAATACAAAATAATCTTGATGACTTTCCCATGATGCAATTACATTAACTACATTGTCACTATAGAGTAATTCATATTAGTGCACATTTGAAGTATAACTGAGTCTTTGCTTGCATTTGTCCTAATCCTAACTGAATCTCAATTACACAAGAAAGTATGTAAATTTAACAGGATTGGATTTACTAGCAGATGATGAACGGGTAGCTCTGTTCAATCTAGCACCCAAGAGAGCTGAGCCTGAGCCCCACAGCGACACCCAGAGGAAGTAATGGGTGACAGTAGTGGGAGACTCCCTGCTGCAGGGCATAGAAGCACCCACCTGCCGATCTGACTGCTATCGAGGGAAGCTTGCTTCTTGCCCAGTCTCAGATCCAGGATGTTGTGAAGAGGTTGCTGAGGCTCGTCTGGCCCTGAAACTAGTCCTCCCTGCTGCTCTTCCACGTAGGCATCAACGCTATAGGAGGAGGGGTGTGGTTGACATCAAGTGTGACTACATGGCTCTAGGAGAGAGGGTCAGGGACATTGGGGGCCAGGTGGCTTTCTCCTAAGTCCTGCTGGTGAGGGGAAAGGGCTTGAGGAGTGAATGGATTCTGCCAGTCAACACCTGCTTGCACAGTTTGTGCTGACAAGGATTTGGCTTTTACAACCATGGATTCTCTTTAAGGGTCACAGACTACTAGAAAGAGAGAGGATCCACTTGAACAAGTGGGGCAAAAGAATCTTTGGCAATAGTCTGGTCAACCTGGAGAGGAAAGCTTTAATGTAGGATGGGGAGGGAGGTGATGGCTCACAGACAAGCAAGGAAGTAGTGGACCATGATGGCAAGCAATTAGTACAAGGTGGTATAAACAGGAGAAACCTTTTGATCACCAAAACAAGTTTGAAGGGGTCCCATCCCATGCACACAAATAAGGAAGTGCAAACAGGAATTCTGTGTGCAGTTGCAGGACTACAATCTCACTGAGATCACAGAGATGTGGTGGGTTAGCTGACAAAACTGGAGGGGTATAATGGGAGAATACCAGCTGCAGGAAGGACAGACCAGGAAGGCAAGCAAGGGAAAATGCCCTTGATGTAAGAGAGGAACTGGAGTGCATGGAGCTGCTTTGAGATGGATGATGAGCCAGCTGAGAGCTAATGGGTGAGGATTAGAGGCTAAACTAATGTAAGCAATGTGGTAGCGTGTCTGCTAAAAATTGCCTAAGGAAGTAAAAGCAGATGAGGCCTTCTTCAAAGAAAAGGAAAAAGCCTTAATCCCATAGGCTCTAGTCTTTGTGGGGGACTTTAACCACCCCAGTATCTACTGGAAAGGCAAAACAACAGAGCACAAGCAATCCAGGAGTTTTCTGGAGTACACTAATGACAACTTCCTAACACAGGTGATCAAGGAGCCAACCAGGGAGATGCTCTGCTGCACTCATACTTACAAACAAGGAATAACTGATTGGGAATGGGAAGATGTGGTGCAGTTGGCTACAGCATGCTTATTGGTATTAGGGATCCCAAGAGGAGGGAACAAGGCAAACAGCAGGATCACAACCCTGGACCTCAAGAGAGCAGACTTTGGCCTGTTCAGGCATCTACTTAGAAGAATCCCGTGGCCCTTGGAGAGAAGATGCTCCAGTAGAGCTTGTTGATATTCAAGGATCACCTCCTCAAAGTTCAAGAATGATCCATCCACTACTACCTGAAAGGAGTTTGTAATGAGGTGTGTTCAGTCTCTTTTCCCAAGTAACAAGTGATAGGATAGAGGAAATGGCCTCAGTTTGCATCAGGGGAGGTTTAGGTTGGATATTAGGAAGACTTTATTTACCAAAAGCGTTTTGAAGCATTGGAGCAGGCTGCCCAGGGAAGTGGTTGAGTCCCCATCCCTGGAGGTATTTAAAAGACGTGTAGATGTGGTGCTTAGGGACATAGCTTAGTGGTGGACTTGGCAGCGCTAGGTGTACGGTTGAACTCGATGATCTTAAAGGTCTTTTCCAACCTAAGTGATTCTTTGATTCTATGATTCTATGATCCTGGCGTGGACAAAGTCAAGCAAAAGCAGGAAAAGACCTGTATGGATGAACAAGTTGCTTCTACAAAACTCAAGTAAAAAAGAAAGCATACAAGAGGTAGAAGCAGGGTCAGGTCACCCATAAGGAATATACACACTCTCTGAGTGTGCAGGGACAGGGTTATGAAAGCCAAAGGCCATCTGGAGCTGAATATGGCAAGTCACATGAAGGGTAACAAGGAGGGTAACAATGTATCAGAGGCGGAAGGAAGACTAGGGGAAATGTTGGTTGGCTGCTGAATGGGACAGAGGACCTCATGACAAGAGACACAGAAAACACCAAGGTACTCAATGCCTTCTTTACCTCAGTCTTCAATGATAAACTCAGCCTTCAGCAATCCCTGGTCCCTGAGACCAGTGGGAAAGTCTGCAGCAAGAAAGACATACATTACACTCACTGGAGGAGGATCATGTTAGGGAGCATTTAAACCAACTGAACATATACAAGTCCATGAGACCTGATGGGATGCACTGACAACTGCTGAGGGAGCTGGCTGATGTCATTGTGAGGTCATTCTCAATTTAAAGATCATGCAGATTGTGAGAGGTTCCAAAGGTCTGAAAGAAAGCAAATGTCACTCCTATCTTCAAGAAGGACAAGAAGGAAGACCCAGGGAACAGCAGTCTTGTCAGTCTCACCTCAACCCCTGGGAAGGTAATGCAGCAAATCATCCTGGAAATCATTTCTAAGCATGCCAAGAACAAGAAGGTGACTGGGAGTATTTAGCATGGATTTACAAAGGAGAAATCATGCCTGACCAACCTCACAGCCTTCTATGTGGCGAATGGTTCAGTGAATGAGGGAAGCGAGGGATGTTGTTTATTTTGAATTTACCAAGGCTTTGGACATTGTCTCTCATAACACCCTCCCNCTGAGGGAGCTGGCTGATGTCATTGTGAGGTCATTCTCAATTTAAAGATCATGCAGATTGTGAGAGGTTCCAAAGGTCTGAAAGAAAGCAAATGTCACTCCTATCTTCAAGAAGGACAAGAAGGAAGACCCAGGGAACAGCAGTCTTGTCAGTCTCACCTCAACCCCTGGGAAGGTAATGCAGCAAATCATCCTGGAAATCATTTCTAAGCATGCCAAGAACAAGAAGGTGACTGGGAGTATTTAGCATGGATTTACAAAGGAGAAATCATGCCTGACCAACCTCACAGCCTTCTATGTGGCGAATGGTTCAGTGAATGAGGGAAGCGAGGGATGTTGTTTATTTTGAATTTACCAAGGCTTTGGACATTGTCTCTCATAACACCCTCCCAAATAAAATTATGTTGTAATAAGTAAATATAATAAAAAGACTGGGTATGGATTGAAAATTTGTTGAAATGCCATGCTCACAGGACTGTAACTAGCAGTATGAAGCCAGGCTGGAGACCAGTCATTAGTGGTGTACCCCAGGGGTTGATTCTTGGGGCAATACTGTTTAATTTCTTCATTAATGACCTGCAAGATGAGACAGAGTACACCTTCAATAAATTTGCGGATGATAAAAACCTGGGAGGAGTTTGATGATTGATACACCAGACAGTTGTGCTGCCATTCAGAGGTATCTCAACAAGGTAGAGAAATGGGCTGACAGGAATCTCATGAAATTCAACAAAAGGAAATGGAAAGTCCTGCACCTGCACAGTCCAGGCTGGGGGCCAACAAGCAGGAAAGCAGGCTGTCTGTAAAAGACCGGAACGTGAGCCAAGACAGCAACGTGCCTTTGACACAAAGAAGGTCAGTAAACTCCTGGGCTGCAGTAGAAGTATTGCCAGCAGGTCTAGGGAGGTGATCCTTCCCCTCTCCTCAGCACTGCTGAGACATATATGGAGTGTTGTGTCCAGTGCTGGGCTACCCAGTACAAGAGAAACTTGGACATGCTCAAGTGAGTCCAGTGAAGGGACACAAAGATGATGGACTGGAGCAATGTTCATGCAAGGAGAGGCTGAGTGAGTTGGGACTGTTTAGCCTGGAGAAGGCTCAGTGAGATTTTATCAGTGTGTATAAATAGCTGATGGGAGGGAACGAAGAAAAGAGAACCAGACTCTTCTCAGTAGTGCCCAGTGACAGGACAAGAGGCAATAGGCACAGATTGAGAAAAGAGAAATTCCACTTAGACATAAGGACCAAATTTGTACCGTGTGGATGGTCAAATCCAGGAACTGGTTGCCCAGAGAGGTTGTGGAGTCTCCATCTTTGGAGATATTCAAAATCCAACTGTAACCTGCTCTAGTTCATCCTGCTTTGAGCAGGGAAGTTGGGGTAAGACAATTTCCAGAGGCACCTCCCAACCTCAAAGATTCTGTGGTTTTATGAAAATTCATATGAAAGATTTTGCGTTGCTGTCCTTCTATATTTTATGCAATTCCATTACTTCTCATGAAACGAAGATTGTCCAAGTAGGCCCACAGCTGCAATTCATTTAACCTGCCAAGCAAGTGTGTTCCAAATTCAGGAACATTAAAAACTACACTACAAAGTAATACGGGCTTATTCTACCTGACCTCCCTCAAGAACTCTAACATGGAACTAAATCATAAATATGCACAACATGGCAGATGTCAAGCCTTATGAATACACATAAATATTCATCAACTTATGGAATTCTTAACTACCCACTGAGAGTGTTTACATTTGAACAAGAAAATCAAAGCATTCTGCCCACATCCTTAAAAGATAATTCACAATTTGAAAAGTAATTATCGCATAAGAAAAGCTTTATGGTTATTAAAATATTAATCCATGTGGGACAATTCAATCTTCTCATAGTAATGAAGGGTTCTTTGAAATAAAACTAGAAAAGATGTCGAGGAGAAAGATACCTAAACTTTGAAACTAGTTTTCAGGTAACTGTAAGGGTTCTTAAAAATTTTCTCATACTTCAGTGTTCTTTAAAAGAGAGGTTAAAAACTTTTTAAGAAGTTAGGCTAAGCCAAGAGTCAGCATCCCTAAAATCAGTTCCTTTATCAATTACAATATTGAATACAGTATTGAATACAAGCAAAACAGAATCACAGTCCACATCTACCAAGTAGATATCTTTCTGACTACTTTAGAGTCTGAGATGTATCCAACCATTGTAGATTAACTCTAAGTTAATTGCTGTTCTGAACTTAAAGCTATCTGGCTACCCAAATTCTTAGGGCCACTTCGCTCCAGAGAGGCCCCTCATAGTTTTTGTTTGTTTGCTTGTTTGTTTGTTTTAGGTACTCTTTTGGATTACATCTAATCTGTTTTAATAGATTTTATTTATCTGCAAATTAAAATTAAATTTTTGGGCACCAGAACTTAATAATCTCTTTCCTGGAGCAGTCCCTTGCACAGTTTTGGCCCAAATCACCTAAGACTCTCCAAAATTATACCTGAGCACAGTATGGGTGAGGAAACACCCCCAGTAGAAAGTTTTCATGTGATGATGTTGTTTCAAAGGTTAGGAGAATTTAAAAATAAGTGGTCAGACAATGTTTGGTCTCAGTGCCAAAGAACAGCCCTGTTTAATTAATTAATATAGATGACCTGCCACTAAAACAAGCAACCCTCCAGCTTCCATCTGAGAGTTCCTGCCCCCTCTCTTGTACAAGTAGTACTAGATCACATTTACTTTAGGAGATGTCCAGCCCTATTTAATCTCTTGTTCTTCCAAAGGGTATGGAAATATGCCCATTCTTCAGAAGACAGATATTCTCAGGGAGACAAACAGTTTATCTATTTATCCATCCTGCAGCAACGGATTCTCTGAGCACAAAGGAATGTATCATTGTTGCTGTATGACTGGCATGCTAAAAGGATTTTGGAGGGGAACATGCCAGAGCACATCATACTTCTAAGCGATATATGTCAGCTGCAGAATATACTTAAGGGTTCAGTGGCACCAACAGAACCCAATCTAATGCTGCAGGACAGAGAAGGGACTTAGATTTTTACCTGGAGACAACATTATGTAGAAGACAATTTTAGATTAGACTAAGAAAATGACCCATTTAGCAGAAGCCTTTTACATAAGGAAATTCTTGGAACATTTAAACCAAAGAATAACTTAGATGCAACTGAGATGTGTTTGATTTGGTCTGTGAAACTTATTCCCACCACTGAAAAATTAACTGAGACATTTTCTTTTTCTCTGAAACTTTTATTATGTGCTGACATACACTGTTATGCTACGCTAAATGTGGCCCAGTACTAATGGCTATCAGCACAGTAAGTAGAGTTAAAGTTCACCTGGCATATATACATCTGTCACAGGTCTCTATTTCATCTTGTAAATGGAGTTCTTATATGATTAGCTGCCTTCATATAGCATAGAGGTTCTGATTCCTTCAAGAAGCACTTGACACACATTTTGACATTAGTCAAAACAATTCCTTTATCATATTCAGACTGGAATATATGATTATAGATTATGTCTGCTAAATGTTTAAATGACTTGCTGATTTTAATATAAAGAAACAAACTTGTGATAATGATAAATGTACTTTATAATCACTATTTTCAGACAATTTCCAAATTACTTAAAATACATATGGATATTTTGTAGACAAATTTTGAATGTAGAACAGAAATTAAAAATAGAAAAAGGTGCTACATGCATAAGAATGTTCCAAAGTCCTTTTATTTTACACAGCACTTTTTAATCTTTTATACAGTTACATGTATATGTATAAGACTTTTTATTCTAAGTTAATGGTGAAAACTTGTTTATAAGTAGAATGTGAATTTGTAGAGGATCTTTCTGAAGACCCAAGAATAATAACAGAAATTTCCCCAGAATGTCAATTAGAAAAACTTCTATTTGTTTCTACTGTTCAGCTCAAGGCCAAGAAAATTTCTTTTATACAGATCATTAGAATTAGATGGTAAATCTGGTACGCTGTGGACCATGCATTTAATAATAAGTATTTGACCTCCAAGGATGAAAGATAACCTTGCCATCTTTAGACAGTGATTAACCAACTGAAAATACAATAAAGAAAAGAGAACAAACTGCTTAGTCTCTTATGCAGTTTCTTGAATGCTCACTCTTTAAATTAACAAACGGTATTTGATAGACATGCTAGGAATATCTACAGACATACAGAATGAATTATTTTATTTAAGTACCTGTATCTGAAAATATTAGTATAGATGCAGATCAAGTGCTGTTTTTACTTAGAACTCAAATTTTCTGAAACTTATAATCATAAAACATTCTTCTTGTGACTTTACAGATTCCTTATAGAAGTTCTCAGATCAATATACAATTGTTTTTTCTAACTTTATTTTAAATAGGCTTGATGTTTTCACTTATTTTTAGCAGTATGAAAAAAGAAAGTATGAAGGAAACAGAATCTTTCTAATGTCATACTCTGATATTAAGTTTAATCCAGCCGGATTTTACACAGCTAATCACAGCCCACTTAGGCCAGCACTCCTGCCATTATTCCATATTGTAGTCCACCTTTCTAATTTGGCTACAAGAATATATGTCAGAAACCTTATTAGTCAGGATAAACAGCTTCTACTGTTCTCCACTTGTTCATAGAGTCAGTTGTCTTATCACAGAAGGCAATCATGTCATTCAAGTACAATTTGCCCCAAATTTATGCCAGCTCTTCCCAGCCACTTTGGTTCTGCTGAGCAGCCACCACTGAACCTATTTTAAAGCCCTCCTCAATAGGTTAACAAGCCTGATGGCAAAGGCATTATTCCTCATCTCATCAGGTGTATCCTATCTCTCCTCAGTAGTCCTAGTTCCTCAGAGAGAGTGCTATAGTCAGGAAAGCCAAAGCCTTGCCTGCAATATCATGCAAACAAACAGGCATTGACTCACTGGATCCATCTGCTCATATGTGAGTCCTTCCCTTTGACAGTCCCTCCCTTCCTGAGCTGCCATATTGCATGCGTTACAGCTGAGAAACCTGTAGTTGCTCTTGATAAACTCCAGGCCTCCCTTGATAATATCACTGGTGCCAATGCAGGTGAACGGTAAGGGACAAGAGTCTGAAAATCAGATGAACCTCAGCAATTTCTCTTCACCATCCCAGATCTGAGCTCCTGACAAGCAATAAGCCTTGCAATACAGAAAGTCTGTTTGGGAGACAGATGCTGACCCCTGCAGAAGTGTGTCTCCAGTTACTACCATTTGCTGCTTCTACTTGGTGCCAGTACATGGTTCAGGCTCAGCTAGTCCAAATGTCTCCCCGGAGGAAATGTATTCTTACTTATATAATACTATAGCCCTATACCTGTTTTAAAAGTGCACATCTGGAAGTGAAGAAAGAACTACCTTCCTTTGTGCCAGAAGACACAATCTTCTATGATCTCCCATTATAGGAGACTCAATCCTCCACTTGTTTAGTGTAGCCTCCAGGTGTCCCTCCTTCTGTACAGTGTGGCACCCTGTCTCAAGGAGAAGCACCATGTGCAACCCACAACCTGAGACCAGGGCAGCTGCCTTAGATGCACTGGGACAGTTCCTCCAGCCAGACCAGGGACTGTCTGTTGTGACACAGAACCACGATAGTTGTGCCATCTCTGTCAGTCCCCTGAAGCCTCAGGCACCACTTCTTCACTGTCGCCTTTCACACTAGCTAATAAGTGCTGAGTCCCTACTTGGCATCCCTATCTGCTGAACTCCAGTATATCTGACGAATTCAAGAACCATGAAGTTTTATGTTGGATGCTTCATTTTTGGCCTGCATATGTGTTTGTGGTGGGTTGACCTTGGCGGGCCACCAGGTGCCCACCAAGCTACTCTATCAGTCCCCCTCTATCAACAGGACAGAGAGATAAAATATGACAAAAATTTTGTGGGCAAAATAAGGACAGGGAGTTCACTTACCAATTACTATCATGGGCAAACAGACTTGACTTGGGGAAATTAATTGGATTTATTGCCAATTACTTGAGTAACAGAGTAAGAGAATGAGAAAAAAGAACAAAACTAAAACGCTTTCCACTCAACCCTCCCTTCCTCCCAGGTTCAACTTCCCTCTTAACTCTTCTACCTCCTCCCACCCGAGCAGTGCAAGGGGACAGGGAATGGGGGTTGCAATCTGTCCATAACACTTTGTCTCTGCCACTCCTTCCTCTTCACACTCTTTCCCTGCTCCAGTGTGAGGTCCCTCCCACTGGGTATAGTCCTTCACAAACTTCTCCACCATGGGTCCTTCCCACAGGCTGCAGTTCTTCAAGAACTGCTCCAGCGTGTGTCCTTTCCACAGGGTACAGTCCTTCAGGAATGGACTGCTCCAGTGTGAGTCCCCCATGGGGTCAAAGGCCCTTCCAGAAAACCCGCTCCTGTGTGGGCTACTCTTCATGGGCAACAGTTCCTGCCAGGAGCCTGCTCCAGGGTGAGCTTTCCACAGGGTCATAGCTTTCTTCAGGGCACATAGATCTACTGTGGTGTGGGATCCTTCGTGGGCTGCAGGTGGATATCTGCTCCACCATTGTTCTCCACTGGCTGCAGGGGAATCTCTGCTCTGGTGCCTGGAGCACCTCCTCCCCCTCCTTCTTCACTGACCTTGGTGTCTGCAGGGCTGTTTCTCTCACACATTCTCACTCCTCTCTCACAGCTGCTGCACAACTTCTTTTTTTACCCTTCCTTAAATATGTTATCACAGAGGCACTACAATGTTGCTGATTGGTTCAGTTTTGGCCAGCAGTGGGTCTGTCTTGGAGCCGACTAAGACAGGCTTTTGTCCAACAAGGGGGCAGCTTCTGGTTTCACAAAAACCACCCCTGTAGCCCCCCGGTACGAAAACCTTGCTATGTAAACCCAATACTGTGCCAAACACTCATACATCTATCAGATATCACATATGGACAAATGCCATCTCATTCACCTCAGCATAAGGAGTTCAAACAAGAAAAATAGATGTTAACTAAAATAAGAATTTTGCCTGAAATGAAATATGAGCACTGTACAGGACAGTGAACATGTCAGCTATTGATGGATTTCATCAGCTGTGGAGTCTATGCACACCACCTTAGCGTACCGAGAAGAATCTCCAGCACTATAAGATGTTCTCTAAAGTCACAGATGTTGCAAACACAGAAACAGAATTCTGCAAAGTAACACTAAAACCTCCAGCTGCAGGGCAGGTGGGAAACTAGATGCATAAACTAATGAAAAGTTGAATGACTCCATTTTAATCCCTTGAAAGTAGCTTGGCATTATATACCAGAAGTTTATTACTCCAAAAAGACTTCACACTTAAAGAAAAATATGGCAAAATTAATTTGTCTGTTCTTGTTTTCAATGTGGACAGAAAAAAAACACTCTGCCTAAGACACTTTTATCAAGCGGAATAATACAGTTGCGCTCCAAAATGATTGGGAAAACTTGGCATGTGTAAGAAGGTGAAAGGCTCAGAAGAATAAATAACATTTGGTAAATATTGGTAAAACTTACAGGAAGGTTGGGAGGGGGAAGTTCAGAGTTATGGCATTTGTCTTCCCAAGTAATTGTTATGTATGATGGAGCCCTGTTTTCATGGAGATGGCTAAACATCTGCCTATCCATGGAAAGTTGTGAAGGAATTCCTTGTTTTGCTTTGCTTGTGCACAGAGCTTTTGTTCCACCTATTAAACTGTCTTTATCTCAACCCACAAGTTTTCTCACTTCTGCCTTTCCAGTCCTCTCCCCCAACCCACTGAGGGTGGAGTGAATGAGCAGCTGTGTGGGGCTTAGCTGCTTGCTGAGGTTAACCCACAACAACTTCTTAGTTGTTGGCTGCATTATGCTTTGAAAATTTCAAATGTTCATAACTTCCACAGACAAGAACAGAGACTTCCGTTCCTCCAGTTTCAAAATGAGATAAGATGCAAACAGCTATCTACACTGCACACACAAAAAAAATAATTTAATATTCGTTATTAGAAATTTTCTGCATCAAAAGATGAGAATATCCCACATAAATGTAATTATCACAGTGATGCATATTTTGAATAAGCAACTTACAGTATTAGGCAGCAAGACGTATTTTGCCTTATGAATATGATTACAGCACTGAAATTCATAGATGGAATATATTATTGCATATTAAGAACTCTTGCAAAATCTTGCAGAATGGTTTCCTTCTCATCTCTCCCTATTATTTTTTGTTCTGTTTCAATATGTCACGAAAGGTACATTCCCAATTTTATGGCATTAGCTTCTGAAGTAGGGTAATGCATGTGGAGGTTTGGTGCATTTTTTTATACACAGAGTAAAGATGGGTCCAGGCCATGATATTTTAACCAAAAAGAGAATTAATAATTGGTTAAATTTCTAAAGTGTTTAGAAACATCATTTTAATTTGTTCTATTCCTTATACAACAATGTTTTTCTCAACTACAGCCTTTTATATCCTCCATTTTGGTACCAGAGGAACTCTGATAAATGGCACATCATAATCTAGCATTCTGTAGGAGCACGGAACTAATAATATACAGCAAATTTACCTAATTTATAGTATTTACATCAAAATATTAACTATATAGAGTTTTAATAATAATAAAACCAACCAACCCAAACACCATAAAAAACTTAATATAGAAGTGGGAGTTAGCCCACCCATTTAATTGATTTAATAATGTATAGAAAACACTGGCATTTTAAACAAGGAAAGACAGTAAAAATATACAAATTTCATATTAAAAAGAGCAAAATAAATGTTATTTACAGAGCTTCAAGTTTTTAATTCAGCAATTAAATTGCAATTGTTAAATTAACAATTCTTTATCTTAAAATACACATCTGAAATCAGTGCAGAATTACTGAAATTTTCTGACCTTCTTCAGATTCTAGATCCTTCGGCTCCTGTTTGCTGTGGTACTTGTGGGACTCCTCTAGAATCAAGCAAAGCATAATTCTCAGAATGACTTTCAACAGAAGGATAGTGAAGTAAAGTATTGTCCCTGTTACACAAAAATGCCTACTACACAGCACTATCATATTATTTACACCAGAACTTGATAACTTACATTTCTGTCTGTACTTTTTTCTTTTAAACAAAAACTTCTTTATCCAAAAAGTATTCTAATACATCACTGTTATAGTACATGATTTCTATTATTGTTGCATCACATATTTCATGTGATAGAGGAATGGGCTAAATAGTTTGGGAAACATGAAAAATATTGTCCATTTGCCATTTCATTATTATTTCATTATTTCTCGTATCTGTATGCCTGTTGGCATTTTAAAACCTTCGTTCACTCTGAAATTGACACTCAGTGACAGGAGTCCAAGTTAAATGAATATATTTAATCCATAAGGATGAAGATCACATCAGTAGCAAAAGCAATTAGAAAAAGATTCAAATTAGAACATTTCACTGAAGTCAGATAAGAAGTAACACTGGACTGGATTTCACTGAACTGAAAAGAACCAGCTGAAAAGGTTAGGTTATCTTGTCATTAAAGACCATTGACTGTTAGGTTCAATCTTATGCAGGTTTAAGCATGAACTCTGGGAAATTCTGAGTTTAGGAAGTCACATTTAGCTTTATGGAAGAATTCTCTTTTCTAAGATAAGAGACAAAAAAAAAGTTGTGATGGTTGTCTAACTTATCTTTGGGGTGAAGCTTCACATAGCTTGAGCCAGCTTGATGATTCCCAAGAGTAAGGTACTGCTCATCCTTACAGGAGTCCCCACTGCCCCCTGCTCCTGCACATATGCTGGTTTCCTCTTTTGCACCAACTCCAGCTCTCATTTGTCTGATTTAACTAAGCCAAAGAAACAGAGAAAAGAAGTCATTAGTTTATGGCCAAGTTAGCAATCTGAAGTGGCTTTACTGTGTGAACAGATTAGAATTTATGCTGAAACAAGGAAAGGAAAAAGACAATATACCCCTAATATAATAGTATTATATAATATAATATAATACCACCTGTTAGACTAGTATGTATTTAACAGGTGATTTTACTCTTGCAGGGGTGAAGTTTGTGTTTCAATTTTTAAACAGAGAAAATTACTGGTCTGATAAAATTTTAAGGAAAATAATTTAGAGAACTTCTAGATGAGTTTAGATCAGGTTTATTACAATCTGGAAGAGAAAGATTATACTAATAATAGTTGTAAACATGTCTTGACCTAGTAATGTTTATTTAGATCTCCCACAAAGACATAGAATATGTGTGATCTTATATTTCAAGAATTAAAGTCCTCTTTTATGCTTCACAGGTCCAGAATTCTCTCCATCCACAATCTTACATAACCATAACAGAAAATTCTGTTTCCCATTTACATTTCAATAGTGCTTCATAAAAGCCCACACCCAGCAAAAAATGGAATTACTAGTATTTGCAATACCCAGACATGTGTAGACTCCTATAAAATCACATGGAAAGTTCAGTTACAGCAGTAAAATTCCTAAATGCAGATTGACACATTGTTGGCAAAGGCTCCAAAAGGCCAGAAGGAATGAGGTAAGATCATAAGACAGTGACGGCTAAGCAAAAAGGAGTTAAAATCTAAACCAGAGATACCTATTGAAGATCTGCTAAGAAAACTTAAGCAAATACAGCAGGCAGTGCTGCTGAACTTTGCTTCAAGCCTGGATATATTTGCTCTGATCTTTTTTATGCTCATTTCCTTCCCGCAGATACTTAGATGATTTTTTTTACTTGAATTAACTCTTGTTAAATGTTGTTTTAAGAGTGCTAGATAAAGCACTCACAGTATAAGGGCACTGCAGAAGATATACTAAATTCTTACTTGAGGATACTGTTCTTAGTATATAGACTTAAATAAAATGAGCCTAATAAAACTAACTGCACCAGTGTACCTAGAAGGATTAATTTGTGTCAGTGGGTAATTCAGTTGTGAAAGAGCATGAAAACGCAGTTATATTTTATGTAGAATGGAACATTTTTTGACATGGAGTTAGTTGTTTAAAGGAAATAAAAAATCCATGCCTTCTGAAAATATTTTATTTCTCAAATAGTTAGTTTTTGTCAAAGACATAAGAAAATTCAAACTTAAGCACTGATGTTCTTATATAAAACATACAGCTTTTTTCCTATGGAAGTTAAATGTTGGGCAAAGCCAGCAACGCTGAGAGTTTAACACTTTAGAGAAATTTACTGATCTGGTTTTCTTGATGCTTTTTGCTGGGAAAAGCTAGAGCTTTTCAGATTTTGAATAATTTGAGTATGACTCCCCAACAGGACATAGTGCAAAAATTCTCATCTTGTGACTTCTCTCAAGGATGTTAATGGCTTGAGTGCTACACTGTGTTGGCATTGCCTCTGATTTTGGAGAGAAAACTTTCTAGAAAAGATAGATGTCTCCTCTGATGTTCTAAGTAAAACACATGCCATGTAACTTACAACATCAACAATGAAGTTACACAACTAGAAACAATTCTAATGACTGAGTTTATATACTTATTTTCTTCACTTGATTCATAGCAAAGTATCCTCATTTTGAAGATGCTGATTTAATTGTAGTCATTCTATTTGAAATAAGCTGGTCCTTGAAAAAAAAAGTGTTTCAAAAGACCAAAATGTGAACCCTGCAAAAGAAAAAAACCTTGAATTTTGACAAAAAAATACTGACAAAGGTTATTTTAAATGACTTTTAAAAGGTCACAGTGCAAAAACGGAGTAGGATTGGAGCACAAACCATTGTTCCTAGCTCTCAGAAACCATAACTTCTACCTACAAAGTTTTCTTTCTTTGATCTAGAAGAAAAAGCAAGAAATCTTGAAAGGCAAGTGAACTCTGTTAAAGACAGAAAGGGAGATAGTTTTGATCAAATGGACATTACAGTTGAACAGGAAGTTTGTCTCTGAGAAAATTGCTTAAAATGTCCGTGTAGGGGAGACAGATATGTTGAACCATAAAGGTATATGAACCCAGCGAGGAAGAGGGAGAAAAATATATACCTGGAGATGTTTAAAATGAATAAGCACTACAAAAAATAGTTGACACAGGGAAAAAATCCTGCAGGCTTGAAGGAGGATGGCAATCCAGCTTGTGATCACAAACTTGAAGCCCCTTTACAAAAAGAGTAAATAATCTGAAAATCTTTTTCTTTTGAAGATTATGATCAGCAAATCAATCACTCACATAAATGAGAATATTACGTTATCAGGTTCAATTATGATACAGTATGTCGTGGTTTAGCCCCAGTCGGCAACTAAGCACCACGCAGCTGCTCGCTCACCCTCCCCCTCCCCGTTGGGATGGGGGAGAGAATCGAAAGGGCAAGAGTAAGAAAACCCACGGGTTGAGATAAGAACAGTTTAATAATTGAAATATAATAATAATAATAATAATAATAACAACAACAACAATAATCATTGTAATGAAAAGGAGAACGAGAGAGACAAACAAAACCCAGGGAAAAGAAAACAACTGATGCAACCGCTCACCACCCGCCGACTGACACGCAGCCAGTCCCCGAGCAGCGATCGCTCCCCCCGGCCAACTCCCCGCAGTTTATATACTAAGCATGACGTCATATGGTATGGAATAGCCCTTTGGTCAGTTTGGATCAACTATCCTGGCTGTGCCCCCTCCCAGTTCCCTGTGCACCTGGCAGATCACGGGAAGCTGAAAAAGAAAATCCTTGACTAGGGTAAGCACCACTTAGCAACAACCAAAACATCAGTGTGTTATCAGCATTCTTCTTACACTAAATCCAAAACACAGCACTATGCCAGCTACTAGGAAGAAAATTAACTCTCTCCCAGCTGAAACCAGGACACAGTATTATGATAAATTATGTTATAACGTGGTTACAAGACATGACAAATTTTGAAAAATTGCCGGTAATGATAGTCAAAATGAAAACAGGATCAGCAAAAGAAGAGTTGAAAGAATTGAAGATTATTTCAGGGATCTCAAGGAAAAAAAGAGCTTAAAGTAGGGATCATAAATTGAAATATTCTGCTTAAAATGATTGCTTCTTCTAAAGAAGAAATCTTAAAACTATCTTTCAGATCAAAAATTGGCAGGATTTGTAACCAAAATTAACTAATTAAGAAAGTTACTTTGATCAGTCAAGTCAGCAAGCAAGGATCAAGAACAAATTAAATAAAAATCCATTTTAAAAGAAGAGAAAAGTATATCTGTATATAATGGAAATATCTTTATATAATGGAAATTCCAAATAAGTCAAACTTACTTTAACTTGTTCCTTAGAAATAAAAGACGGGGACATTTTCCAAATTAAATGGATGATGTTGAGTTATCTGAGTAATAGTCTGGCAGAAAATCTCTTTTGCCTCAGCTGGCTCCACAGAACAGTTATGTTAGTGTATACAAAAATCTCTCCTATAAGCAACCAAAAAATGAAATTAACAGAGCAAAGAGATTAAAGAAAATAGGACTCTTAGAAAGGATAATATGTCTGTGAATGAAGAGCTTTTGACAAACAAAATATTATTGCTTTTTTGAAAGTTGCACGGTAATGGATAAAGCGAGAACTTACATGTAGTATATATAGTTTTCAGTCATGCAGTGAAGTTTAATTTAGAATAAAGATCTCAAATATGAACAATATCATGAATTAATACCTTGATGAGGAATTTTTAATAAAAGGAAGTGTTATGAAAAATGGCAAGCTATTGTTTTTGTATTGGAAGGATGCGCTGATGAGGAACAGGGGGAAATTAGGCCCAGTCTTATTTAATATCCTCATTAATGTTCTGGAAGATGTACAGGGCACTGCATGAATATGACTCATAAATGATGCTATACTAAGAGGCAGAACACATACAAGAAAGGTAAATAATCAGTTCCGGAGAGATTAGACATATGACTGGAAACTACTTAAGTAAGATTCACTAGGGAAGACTGAGACAAATGCAAGGAGGGAAGCAATGCACAACTCACAAAATTAAAGAAAGTATTAATTATTTGAGAAATTATTTAAGAATGTAGAAGGAATATTCTGGCAGTAATTTTAAGGATTTTAAAAAAAAGGCATCAAGAAAAAATTGTTGACAATGAGATCTCTGGAGTGTGAAGTACACTCCCAGGAGAAATGGTAGAAATTCCATCACTTGCAACATTTCAGAGTAGCCTAGGAAGAATAATAATAAATGTACAATAAAGAAAAATCATTCATTATGAGGTAAAATGACTTAAAATTACTTATTTTAAGCACGGATTGAAGTGACTATGAATTAATGATATGAAAACCAATTAACTGAATAATTTGTACTTACTTCCTTTTCACCCTCATCTACATCTGTTATACCACTACTCTATATTTTATTGGCATATACTGTTAAAATAAAAGGCACTTGTCCAGTCAGTAATCCACTAAAATAGTATTTTCTTTCTTCTGTCAATTAACTGTATGACGTTTACTGGTTTTAAACACGATGGTTCATAATTTTCAATCTGTCATTTATCTACAGATATGCAAGATGTCAAAATCTCAAGATAGCATCATTAAAATATGAACTTACTCTCTTATCAGAAAATCACTGTTGTGTAACATCTTGAAAGTTAGGGGCTTTGTTAAACATATAGAATCACAGCTTGTCGGAATCACCAACTACCAACTGGGACCATGAAAAGAAAACATAAGAAAATTTATATGTTACTTCTTCTCAGAAGTGTTTTTCTGATGATATCTTGATAGTTTTAATTTTGAATTACAATATTTGCTTAACACTTTTAATTGAAAAAAAGTTCTTATGAAATCCATTGAGTTTTCATGGTTATGAATAAGTTTCTCTCTGTTGGGTTGAATAGTTAATAAAAAGTGCTGCTTATTTTAAGACTGTAAAAACATCAGAAAAGTTTTTCTCCATGTCAGAAAATCAGCCACTTTGCCAAATTAAACCATCATAGATGGTTACCAGGTTTGAGAAACAATGTTTGGAAAGGACTGAAACACAACATAACAACCCTACCACAAGAAGGTCAGGGAAAAAACAAAGGACAAAAAACTAGAACTGCCCTCAGTTTCTACAATACAAACATGAAAACAACACCGAAATACTCACCAAAAAGCTGTCAAATGTAAGTCTTTGACGTCATTGAACAAAGATGAGGGAAAATGCTCAGTCGTAGGTATTTTTGTGCTTGACTTAAAATCATTAGTAAGTTGCTGTATCATTTGATTGAAGTCCTCTTCAATTTTTTTTTTTTTTAGGTTATAGCTGATTTTATCAGAAAATATTTATTTCGTTTCTGTTGTTATCTTAACACTCTAATTAGACTAACTAAACATTGTACACATGATTTTTCAAATCTGTTATTGATAAGGAAAGAAGTATCTTTCCTGACGTGTAGACCCAGCACGTAAAGTAATATTTATTTATTTATTTATTATAGTAAAGCAGCAGCATAACATTATTAAAACAAGTAAATTATTCTTAAAATATTTTATAGGTGGCAAGTACTATATGATTTATAATTTCAGTGGCCCAAATGATTACTTGGATTGTCAAGTGAGCATTTTATGCTGTATAAACTCAGGACATTAGATGGCTGTGTTACTACTAGACCTTTGCTCATGATTTAGAAATTATGGAATAACTGATTTTGTAACAGAGTTACAGTGAAATGTAGTTTTGCTCTGAAAAACGTTTGGAAAAAGTACATCCATTCATTTTATATCAAAATCATTGAATACTGGGTGCTAATTAGAGTTCAGTAAAATGAAGGGTTTTTTTCTTTTTTTCTTTTTCTTTTTTTTTTTATTTCTTGATGAAATGAAAACTCTCAGAAAAAATCCCTTTACTTTACTGAGACTTTTTATTATTGAGAGTCAGCCAATATAAACAGGTTGCTCAGCATGTCATAAATGTCTTTTTTAACAGTGACATCCAAAGGAATGTGAAGAAGAAAACACTCAGTTTAAAATTCAGATACTGATTTATAGTCACTAAGTCTACTGTCTGGGTAATCATTAAGTGCAATAAGTATTAACATACTCAAAGTCCAGACTGCAAAAGATAGTCAAAAGAGATCTATAGTTAGTAATAAACAGGAATTATGGTATTCCAGGGTCCCTGCACCAATGGACCTTATTGGTGGTGCCTCTCTCAGACTTCCCTCCTACCCTGCCCACAGCCCAGGACCCCATTTCAGCCCCGTGGGACCTCTAGCTCCTGTCCCAGCGATGCCACAGCAGGGCCAGTCTCCAGCTCCCTGCAGCCCTGCCCTGCCTGGCCACGGGTCCTGCCAAGCTAGGCCCACCTGCAGGCCCACAACCCAGCCCAACCTTGGCCCATCCCCAGGGAGGTGCCCGATGCCTCCAGCTGGAGCCGACCATGGTGCCACCCTGCTGTCTGCTCCTGGCTGAGGTGATGGGACAGGGTCTGGCTGCCAGACCCTGCCTTGCTGCCCCAGGAGACCCCCAGAAAAGCCCAGCCCCCAGGGAGCCACGGTCCCGTGTAGCGCCCTGACATTAATAACCTTTATTTTGAGAACTGTGGCTTATTTAATGAAGAGACATTTTCTTCCAGATAGTGCATCTTTATTTTTAAAAAATATGTGTAATTATGAGAAAGCTTTTACTTAATTATGTTGCAGAATAAAGAGCGAGAAGAAGGTGTATTTTGAGTTACCAGAAATTAAAACAGAATTTTCAAAAACAGTCACAGGTAGTTTTTGTTGCATACAGTTTTTCAATAATCTTAAAACCAGCAAGATTTTCCAAGTAAGTAGTATTTAACATTTTAAAATTCTTAGACTGATTTCTGAAATTCAGATGTGCCATTTAATAAGTAACATTTTTCCCAATTTTGGTCTGTGTAGTTGCCTATCCAACTTCTGAAAAACAACTCACATTAGCAACAAGTGAGGGCTTGGCAGAGGATCACAGAAGGGTTGCAAGATCTTGATCTTGAGATCATCTAGTCCAACATCCTCCTCAAGCAGTCACCTAAAGCAGGTTGTTTGGGACTGTGTCCATCCAGGAGTTTTAAATATGGCCCAGGATAGAAACTCCACAACTTCTCTGGGCAACCGGCTATAGGTTTTCATCACCCTCACAGTAAAAAAAGTGTGTTCAGATAGAATTTCATGATTTTTGATTTGTTCCTATTGCCTCTTGTTCTGTCACTGGGCACCACTGAGAAGCATCTGGCTCCGCCTTCTTCACTCCCCTTCCATCAGATATTTATACACATGGATAACCCCCCCACCCCGAGCCTTCTCTTCTCCAGGCTTAACATCCCCAGATTTCTTAGTCCCTCCTCACCTGAAACATGCTTCAGTCCTTCAATTATCTTTGTGGTCCTTTGCTGGACTCACTCCATATTTCTCTTGTACCGGACATCCAGTATTTGCCCTGGGCATCTTGTTGTGGAGATCAATTTAACAGATTTCATGGACCACTTCTACTTGCTGATCAAGTCCACAACAGGACACTACCTGTAGGATTCTGACCACTAGAGTTGAAGTCAGACTGCCAGTCTGCTAGGTGGGTTTTGAACTTTATAGAATGCTTTGGGTTGGAAGGAACCTTTAGAGGTCATCTAGTCCAACTCCCACATGTCACCACAGTATATGTATGATGCCACTAAATGATAAATAAATAAATAAATCCCTTTTTAATACGTAATGACTTCCAAAAGTGGTAGATCAACTTATTTGAGAAATCCTAGTTTTCAAAACCTGTATTTTGTTGCCAACTTATCTTGATTGTTCTTTGATTTTCCAATATAAAGGGGTCTGGTATTTGGATTTTTTTCCTCTCCTCTTTCATTTCTCTGTAGCTTGCATCTTCTTTCCTTTAGGAATTTTATTCTTGTTGACAGCTACACTTCCTGCTGTGGTTTGTCTCTAATTCTGTAAAGAAAAACATTTGGCTCTATATTTAACTCTCTGGGCATTTAGGAAAGGTCAAGAGAGCAGACATCTGATTCCATCTTCCCCAATGCTATGGATATCCTTCAGAAAAATGATTGTTGGTTTAAATGCTGCTTTTTTTCCTAGACTCTTCCATTAGTCCTCATTGCTTGCTCTTATTAATTCACAAATGCACAAAGACCTTGCATTATGATTCACTATAATTTTTCCAGTGGAGAAAAACAAATACCAGGGAAAAAAGTTTACATTTATTTCCAACTCTCTACTGGTCTCTAAACACCAACACACTGTATGAAAACATAGCCATCCCTGCACCCTCGTATCCATTCCTGTATACACTTTCATTCCAGTATTGTTCTTGGCATGTATGCATCAAAGAACTGGAAAACCACACTGTAGGGCAGAATTGTAACACTGACCTTCCAATACTGTGCTATAACTCATTATAATATTACAATACAATAAAATAATTGGAATAATTACAATAATTTAACTACTAGCACAATTAAAGTTATGGACACAGAGACGGGTGAGACAGCCAACATACTGAACTATTCATCCTGTTTTAAACAAGTTCTAACAGGTTTATTTTCCATGTATAGTAAAAAAAAATAATCTTTTTATATTACATGTAAGGGTATATGGAAGGAGAGTGTCTGCTCCTTCAAGGGTGAAGGACCTTTTTCAATGCATTAAGGGATAATAAGAATAGGAGGAAACCATGAACAAGAACGTACAGGGACACAAACCTGAGGGACAAACTATAAGGGAGACAGTGATGAGAACCAAACCTGCTGAGTCACTCTAATTGATGAGGGCATGAGAGGTCATCTGACTGGGGACCTGGTCAATTAGGAAACTAAAGGAAAAGGGGAAAATCAGAAACAAAATATACGGAGACACAGACCTGACAAAGTAAATGTAGAGACAATGACAAGAAACAAAGGTCGCCACTCACATTGATTGATGGGCTGTCAAGAAACTACAGGTGCTACTTCCAGGAAGATCAACCTAGACTTTGCAATTTAGAAGATTATAAACCAAGGGAGACCCTGGCCTTTGAAGGGTGTGGGAATCCTATCCAACCCCTGAGGGGATGTGCTGGGGAAAGCGGAAACAGAAAGGAACAAAATAGGGGGGTAGGTAGAAAAGGATATAAAAGGGGACAGTCACATGTGAAACTGGGCTGGTCAGTACGCATCTCTGGCTGAACCCTGCACCTGATCACTGCAGTCTTGTCTTATCTTATATCTTCTTATTAAATCTTTTCTTAATTATCGCTCTGTGTAATCTCACTCCCTACTCCATGTGTATGTGTGCTGCAAGAACATTTTCCAGTATTGGATTTGCAAGGAGCTAATAGGAGTGCTTATAATATTCTTCCCATGTTTGAAAATCCAAATCAAATTATTATCTGTTTTTATTTGGATTAGCCCCTTGGTACCTCATTAAAGAGCAAAACAATAAAAGTCAAACTCTAAGTAAAAGCACCAATAAAAAAGATGCATTTAGATGAGTCCATGAAAATACCAGGATCACTGCCCTCATAAAGCATCCATAAAAGGGCCTTATTCCAGAAGAGAATCTTTCAAAGAAGAATTCTTTTGTCTTGACAACTGGCTGAATTCAGGTGAATGAGATAAGAGAGAAGTTGCAAATAACCTTGCAAACTAAATCTGTCAGTTCATTTAACTGTCACTTCTGATCACTTTATAAGTTTATTTGAAAATATAACAGTGTTTCAACTGCGGTTTATAACTGTCACAGACAATGGAATGAACCACAGGAAAAAGTACTAGACTTCCCAGATTTTGAATGGGACTAAACCACATAGAATAAAAAGCAAGTTTTTCTTGGAGCATGTGTTCCAGGCTACTGCTCTTGTCCCTTAAAAAAACATACCTTACAAATAGATTGATAAAGAGGCTAAGAGTGATCAATATTTGTAGACAGTGAGTTATGTCACTATTACTAAACATAGGCAACATTTAGCAGTTATTCATAGCATCCAACCATACAGTAATTATATTTTTAGAATACAGGGAACAAATGCAAATAATGAATATATTCTCTATGTCACAATCTAATCAAAGATGATTAGATAATTGTTAAACAGCACTCAGTTAATCATCTGGTTTATATCTCTCACATCCAGTAAGACACAGTGATTGCCATGTATAGTGATTATTTCTAATACTCCACATCAAAAAAAAAGTTGGTATACTGGTACATCACCAAGGATCAGAGATCTTATTTGGATCATCACTGTGCTTAGTTAACAGTCGTATTTAATGACTGACTTAAGGTCTGATGCTGCGGTACTGTTGCTCATCTTTTAAGGACTGATATTGATGTTTCACAGACAATATTTTTGCACATAGATGCAGCATTTCTGAAATGCATATTTTTTCCAACTAATTTGAATATTGACTAACTAAATTGACAATTAACAAATTGCTATTCTTCATTTCAGGTAAAAGTTTCTTCTGTAATTTGATAATCCTTAAGATTTCCTGGCTTTCTAAAAATGCTATTCAAACTATTCCTTGAGTTTAGGGCAGAGCTCAGTGTCAGACCCTGGGTGCACCAGCAGTCCCCACAGGTCCTCAGAGAGCTTCATCCCCACGACTGTCCCTAAGCAGAGCCTTTCCCGTGACACTAATGAGGTTCAAGCAAGAGCAAAGGTAGACAAATGAGTCCAAAATGTTGAGAAAGGTCCGGGGTCAACACAGGATGTCAAGTTTGCCAGGCAGGGTCCGTATTTAGTATCAGGGAGGTGTACAGCCAGGCACAGGCACCCTGTAATGGAGCTCAAGCAAGGGTCAGTGCCTGAGCCTAAAAGCAGCTCCTAAGTAAAGGAGGGAGGAGGCCCCTGATGAACCTTTTCACAGCTCATCTCTCAGAAGGAGAGAGGCACCATATTAGAGTTGGCTTTGAGCACAGGCAGCAAAACATCTGACTGTGAGGGAAAGAGGTTGCAGAGCCTGTGTACACAGAGAGTAGCACTACTGTCGAAAGTCCATCAAGGTCTTATAAGAAGCAAGATAAGTTTCTTGAAAACCATCCTTCTCTCTCACTGGTGAGTCAAGAGTCTCATTCCCTGTCACACTAAGACATGAGGAAGAAGGATTTGATGTTATCTCTTCTAACCTCTCTTGTTTCTGCAGACTGTGCATTTGCTACCAGCTAGAGGCACAACATTTCTCTAGTGAAGCAGAAAGGTTTCTGGAAATTCCCACCATATACTTAAGCTCTCACAGAAGGGTGTCTGCATGAGTATCCCACTACTAGGAAATAATTTTGAAAAAAAATGTAATTTTCGTGGCATGCAAAAGCAATGGCTTATGAGTATCTACCCTGGAATAACAGCTAAATACTGAATGTATAATAATGGTTTAATGTAGAGCCATTGCTAGTAATTCTGAGACTTGTGTTAATAAACAAAGGTCTTTCAGTAAAAAAGGTCTTTCTGTGCTAATAATATTAAAAAAAAGAAGTAGACTATTGTAAGTTATCAATATGCATAGTATTTTTGGAAGAATTTGGAACAGAGATATTACCGTTAGTTCCATAAGATGCTGTGGGAGGAGGGTGTTAGTAATTTAAAAAAAAAAAATTAGTGATTTTGCAAGTATTTAAATATATTGTAAAACAATCTAGTTTGTTTTTATAAAGTTATGAAGAATGCTTCCTTTAAAAAAAGATGCTCAATCCTCTTTTTTAGTTTGTTTGAAACAAACGTAATAATAATATTTTATTCATGCATTATGATTTGCAAGTTTCTATTCAGGAACTGTATCAATGTGACTGCTACATTTAAATATCTAACATGAAGCAATGACTCTTCTGTGATTTTGTTAGATGGTTATAATTCACATTTCTTTTTGTCCTGATTCTTATTATCTCAATGTTTTCAGTGATGTATCCTAAAACAAGAAAATTGCAAGTGTGTATTTTTGGTAGTGTTGACTTCTATTTAATAAATGACTGTTGCTGTCATTGCATAAAAATGTATTTCATTGTTACATTGTAAAAATATGAGGAATTACAAAAGATAAAACATTTCCTTTTGTACAGCTTTGATAAACTTTCTCCTTTTATCATGGAAAATTTCCTTATCCAGTTTGAAAATAAAGGGCACTCCCCAATACATAAGCATATGTATGTAGAGAAATGTTTTTCACTCCCTGTTCTGCTTTTGCCTTTGACAGAAAGGGATGGATGGAACAAGCTCTACAGTAAGATACACACAGCATCTTTTTACAAGGTATTTGTTCTTAAGAGGAAATAATTGTCTACAAGACACTATGAACTACAGTGTTCCAAACAAAATCTCTGCATGTTGTAAAGGGTCAGATTCTTTTTAAGATGTGGTTTTATAAAGGAATATATAAAGAAAAACCACCAGTACAATTTTCACTTTCTCTCTAACTGTATTTATCTGAATTAGATCTTTTGTCAGAATACCCTTTTTTTAAATTCTAGTGCACAAGAATGGAATCAAAATGCCTTCACTGAAACGGTAGGTCAATTAGCTCACATCCAGGAGTTGCCAGTGCTGTATACCGAGGTGCATTTGCACCAGAAGTTTGTGCCAGAATTCACTGTACCCCTTATATAGATACCTTTAAGCTTTTTTGTGTTTTCACTGTAAACGTATGTTAGGATCCGATTTGGATGAGAGGAAGGCCCCCTTGCTTTCTAACTGACCTCAGATGAATCTGGGACGCTAGGGGTGGCTAGACCAACCTCTCATTTCAAGTTCAATCCCTTCAAGCGAGATTAAGACACAGACGAGGTCAGGTGTCTTGAGTCCACCCTTTTATTAAACCACTCCCGAAAAAGAGGAACAGCGATAGGAAAGAAAGAAAGGGAGAAAAGAAAGGTGGAAGATAAAGCAAGAGTTCGGGATAGGAAAGCACAGCTGGTCACCACCATGGATCCGCGGCGTTCCGGGAGTCTTCAGTGGTGTGGGACTGCCCACGGAGCCTTCAGTGGTGGGGGACTTTGCCCCCAGGGTTTTCGGTGGTGGCGGGGTTCGCCCACGGGGTTTTCGGTGGTGGGGGTTTTGCCCCTCAGGGTTTGGGGTGATGGCCTTTTATAGGCTGCGTGCCTGAGGCAACAACTCTGCGCTTGCGCAGAACTCCCTTTTGCACCCTGCTTGCCCAGGGCAATGGCACGTACCCCATGGCGACGGCACGTGCTCCACGGCAATGGCACGTACCCCGTACCCCACGTCTGAGTTCTCCCCCCATGTCTGAGGGCCCACGCGCCATCCACGTGCACACGCCCACAGCCGGTCGTCTACACCGAGCAGGATGCCGCCATGACCCCTGCCATTGTCCCTGTGGTTGTGCAGGCTGGCGCACAGTTTCTTAGAGGAGTCTGTTAACTTCTTGTGGGCAAACTTTGAGACAAATGTTTAACTATTTCGTCCCTCACAACGTACAAGGAATTTTCTTCATGAACCAGTAGAACATTCTTTCCATTGCTTCAGATTATATAACCCAAAAAATTCTAGGCTTATGTTATTACATGAAAAAATAGTAAATTTAGGTCTTTATTCTAATCCTAGTTCAAAACTATTTGGTTTACTCCATGGCAAGTAAAATGAGTGTGAAGCGAAGAAAACAATATGTTACATGGGCAACTGTGTAACTAGACATATAAGTAATTCCCAGCCATATAAAAGGCAATCATCTAAAATGACAGCAAAGGAGTATAGTACAATTTATTCATAACTACAGTTTTATAATATATTGATCTGAACTCCTTCTAGCATTAGACTATTACCGTTCTCCTTAGTTCAAAACCTGTATCTCTGAGGGATACAGAGGAGCACTCAGTAAAAATTCATCCTGCATACACAGGTGGGAAAACAGATCAACATTAAAATTTCTTGAGTATAAAGCTACTGGGTATACTCTACCTTCTTCATTTAATCTCATTTCCCTTCTCTATGAACTAGTGATTCAGAGGTCAGATAGGTGAGTATCATAGTTTGAGACTGCAAAAATGTCAGCTGTAATATTTTCAGTGTTACTGATTCAGAGAGTTGGTAGTTCCACTTCCTGATGCTGGCTGGTTGCAAGTAGCCCTTGCCTATGGCTTGAGGATGGGACAATACAAGTGTGTGAGACAGTGAATTAAAAAATAGATGCCTCTTTCTGTATATGTGGTATGTTAATCAGGGGTGTCTCAATTCAATTGCCAATCTTATTTGTCAAAGTGTCTGTTTTCACCAGAATTTATGATCTATAGATGTTAGCATATCAGTGTCCTCAAAGCTAAGAAACACAATACTCAGTAATGTATTTTTAGCTTGAAACATAATGTCTTAAATGAACTGAGCATCAGTTCTGTTTCATCAGAGTAATTTAACATATTGCCTTGAAGTGCTTCTATT
>VYZW01034717.1:187912-198592 GCA_013401315.1 Balaeniceps rex | reverse complement strand
GTTGGCCTCCTACTTTTTTTTTTTTTTCCAATCTATTCATAGCAATTTATTTAACACTTCCCTTTTCTTTAAAAACTGAAAGTACATCAAGGCTAAATATAAGCATATCTCCAGCTCTTTGTTCTCTCCTACAAAGGTTGTAGCTAAGATTCTTCACTACCTTGCACCTTGAGATACTAATTACACATGTCAAATTAGGTGTGGACTGCTATTACCAACATCAGAGAAGAGTTTTGTTTGATGTCTTACACCTTCCCTCCGCAGACTGAAATCGCTGCCAGAGGTGCAAGACGTACTAATACTTACCTATCTACCTACCTGTTTATCTTGATGGAAAGCTTTCTGATTAAAATATGGGAGTGAAACTCTGCACTTGGGATACACTCCTTGCTTTTGACACGCTGCTTCTATAAAGTTAGGCAAGTCGGTTAACGATTCCAGTTCCAGCCCATCTCTGCAAAGCGTGGTCAGATGCACACACAGCATTTAGCTAAGGGCAGTTTGCAAGCTTAGTTCAATGACCGTTGTGATATGCCTTTTTATTCTTGTGGTAGATGTGATAGAAAGAGAAAACATTTATTTTTAAGGTAAGCAGACAATTTTTTTTCACTGATTTAAAAAAAAAAAAAAGAAAATTTTCCATAAAATCTCCCTAATGATCTATTTCCTCCAGTAACTAAAGTAAACAGCTGCAATCATCTTGTTGTGCCTCCATGACACGGAGTGCTAGCCAGTGTCCAGTGTTCTAGAGCAGATTTAAATCCCCTCTTGCTCTGCTATTGTCCTTCCCTGCATTTCTTTCCCCTGCTCGCTCTTTAACGTGCAGCCAGGACCCCATTCTGTGTAGACTCACTCATCGACCTATTTGTAGTGGTTAAGAGTAAGCACATTCAGGAACCTTGGGACTCCGGCTCATACGTTCTTCTGAGAGGGACCTTTCATTTAACCGCTCTTTACGCCTGCCTGCTCTTCTGCATAAATAATAAATAACAAAGGTAATCCCATGTAAGACATTTCCCCTTTGAACATAACCTGCAGCGCTACAGAAGCAGGGACAGCAATGTACACTGTCGTGTCTGGAGGAGAGGGACAAGCCTGTGTGTCGCGATAAAATGCCGGGGCCATCCGTGTGTGATACGTTTACTGGGGACTGGGTGTAAGCCTTCAGGAAATGTGCCCTATAGTAAACAGTTTTTAAAGAGACAGTTGTTACAGAGCTACCACAATTTCAACTTTGCACGACGAATACTGTAACCGTAAATTGCTATTATAAAATGCAGTAATTGTGATTTCCAGGAGTTTTACTTTCCTATTTTATCCTGCTGTTTATACCCAACCAAGAGCTGTGGCAATATAAAAATACATAGATTTGTTCAAATGCTCACTAATACACTGTTTAATTCAAATTGTTTTTATACAGCTTCCTAAATTCTATATCATTTTGTTATTTTTGGATTTATTACTGCTTTAGTTCATAAAACCGCTGGATTCCAAGATCTGAATTGCAGTCCCTCTATTTTTCTTTACTACAATAAGTTGTATACAAGTATTCTTGATTACTTTCCCTTAGTTCCTCATGAAATAATAAAGTAACAGCTTTTTATGCTCCATTTAAATTTTGAGTGCCAGCCAAGATCCTTCTCTCCCTGTTTTAGAATCCATTTAAAGTGAGTTTTCTAATCAGCTATGCCCTCCACATCATAAAGTCTCCCCTCACTATCTTTGCTGATAACTCCAGAGATTTTTCAGGCTGGGAAATTATTGGTCATGCTTCCCCAGTTATGCTTCCCCAGTTAAGCTTCCCCCAAGAATCTAGCCCTTAGGAAATTCATGCTCTGAACTCCCATTCCCTGATCTTGAGAAATATATAGATTTCATGAGCAGATGGTTACACGTAATTTCGAAGGTCAGCATTCAAGGAGGTTAGAAAACTTTAACTGAATACTTACATGCTCTACAACTTTGTTCACTCTTGTTTTCGGTAAATTTATTTCATTGATCTTACGCTCATTTTCTCTCTGAGTGGTCTCTCTTAACTTTCAATAAAAGCCCTAAAAGGACGACATTTGATTTTAAGTGCAAATGTTAGGTTGAATCAAGACTCCTGTTGATTTCAAAGGGTTTTTGATAACTAACCAACCTGTGTATTCAATAAAAAATGTGAAAGATTTGCATGCTTAAGACAAGACTGTAGAAAACAGACAAATACGTGCTGGCATGTATATGTCTCTGCATGCATCTGCAGCCGGTGAGCTCTTCCAGGCAGATTTGCGCTTTTAACTATGGGTGCTTTTGCCCACAGCTCTGCTGTGCTGAGTGAAGCAAAGCCCTTTTCACCCTTCTCTGGGCTCCTTGTGGTGCCAGTGTTTGCTCCTCCAGCAACGCTCAACAGAGAGCGAGCTGTGCAGTATCTCCTATTCAAGTCATACGAGGTAAAAATAAGGCAGAGTGGCTCTGGAAATCGGAACATGACTGCGATCTTTCAAAGGATGGGGAAAAAAATGCAGAACTCAAAGTAACCCCATTCAAAACTGCTATACATCTGGAAACATGTTTTCCCTCAACAATCTTCTGTCATGACAAACTTCTGAGAAATGAAAAGCAAAAAGAGAAATGAAAAGCAAAAAAAGAGATTCAAAACTAGAATGCACCTCCATACATCCTATTTTTTTTGTTATATTCCCTAATCAGCAATGGACTGATGTTACAAATGAAAAACTCGGATTATAGCGGTGGAAATAAACTCTGCAGAGAAACATCAAACTGCGTTCAGATCCAAGAAGCAGTGCTTGGCTCAGGCTGTGAAATGAAAAGACAGTCAACAGCAGAGAGAACCCATCATTCTGAGCTGGGTTATTATGCTCATATTTGACCATTATCGAGTGTTCAGATGTGGGATGTGATTTCTAAACGTGCCCATAAGCCTGTGCTCTTAGAAATGCATTCACTTTTAGAAGACACTACAATGTGTATATCCCCACAAATATTCAATAGCTCTTCTTGATCCTTTCTCTTCTACCCTCTTATTATGGTTAAATATTATTAAGACCTTTATTCATAAGATCTTTTTTTTCTATGTCTCCTGAGATGTACCAGAGGTGCTTTTATGTTAAATATGGTATCAATTTTAATATTGTAGCTGGCATTTGTATTTCGTCTTGTTTCCAAGAAGCTCTGCTTTTTAAAGAATGGCTCCTATTTGTCATCTGTTTCATGCAATAAGGCTGAATAGATGTGAAGACACTTCTACTGATACCTTTTTCTAGCAGTACTTTTAGCAATCTTCCTCGATTCTACTATTTTCAAGGGCAGTTTGCTCTTTATTTAGAGAAACAAACTTTGTAAAGCCCCTCTTAACAGACCAGCAACTTGGGATTTTTGTTGTTTTTCTCTTTGTTCCAGTACAGTTTTGCCTGGGCTTTATAATGCATCTACCTGAGGATAGGAAATCTATGACAAGACATGAGAAGGACAGAAGCTCCTCTGGCTTGCATTGCAGAGATAGGGTTAAAATGCTTTTTGTACAGCGCGTTTTGCCCTAACTTGCAATTTCCACCAATATTCCATCGTCGCGGTCTTTCGCTCTCTCCTGTGCTGCCCAGTACAACTCTTTCTCTTGCTTCAGTTGGTTTCATCCTTTCTCTTTTGTCTTTTGTGTTTGAAGGCAAGGTCAGAGAGCCGCTCATCTGCGTGGGCTCCCAGCAGAGCAGGAGATAGCTGACGTGAAAGCCTGCTCCGAGCCGCGCGGGGGTACGGAGGACGCCTGAAAGGGAAGTTCTAACAGGAAAAAAGAAAGCTGGAAGGACCCAGAGGTTTAAGGCATAACCCTTTGGAAACAAGAGGTCAGATAAAGGTTTAAAATTGTGTATAGTTTTCTTCTGGCTTTGATGGAAAGTTCCTTTAGAGCCCAGCTGGAAGAAAGGACTCAAAGTGATGGGAGGGTTTGCAAGAGCGCTGATTTTTCTGCCTTATCATCAGTATTGCACACTTTGCAATATCCGAAGTCTTTTACTTTGCTGTTCAAAAGTCTGTGGAGAGAAGAGTAAATTATACCCTTCAACGACAAATTGACTGTATGAGTAAAGTGCACACACAGAAAATTAATTATAGCAACTTTAACTCTGAAGCTTGCTTTCTTCCTTCTTCCACCCAAAGAAAGACTGAGGTAACGTTGCCTTTACCAGCTCGCAGCACTATTAGTTCTCACTTCATGTAGCTACATGTTGTGCTTTGAACAAAGGTCACGTAATGTGGAGAGGTGACGATTTCTTTGAGCTGGGTACCTGTGACGGCTCCACAACAGACAGGGCTGAGGGGACCATCAGGCGCTTCGTTGGGTCTTTCTCAGTAATACAACGTACTGAGGTGAAACACATCAAATAGTCACTCCTCTTTTCATTTAAAAGATTCAAGTCTACGGACTTTGCACAAAAGAGTTGCTTTGGCAATTTCTTTAGTTTTTCTCTTTTTTTTGGGGGGGGGCAGCACAGCTGCAAGAGAGTGATACTGTGACATTCTGCAAAGAACTGTAATCTCATTTGCTGGTTCAAAATTAATTTTGGTTTCAAATATGACCCAACAGACATACAAATCTTAATTAAACTTGTCAAATCCTGGATAAAATATTTCAGTTGATACAGACTGACATTTTAACCAAGATATTTGATTTGTAAGAATCTTCTCAATTCCAGCTTTTTCTCATGACCTGCGAAGGGAATGGTTTTAGACACGTCATTGCATAGCTAAGTGACCAGCGATTCGCTTGATCGCTTTACACGTGCAATATGTGGCACAATTAAATCGTGTGGCTTTAATTGCTTATATTTTGTAACTGCAAGGATAAGATTTTAATTATTAAATTGAAATTATTACAGCGGTGCAGAGCGCCTGCATTACAAAATTCAGAAGTTTGACAAGTTTCCTGCAATCAATGAACAAACTCTGGCTGTTTGGATAGAAAACCCAAACGAGAAATTTGTGATTTCACTCTATCTCTATTCCTGACCACTTCTTAAGTAAGAAAGAAATCCTTCCTTCATGTGGGGTATCCCTAAATACCCAGGCAGCCCGACTGAATTTAAAGGGATTAAGTAAAGGTTTGCACATTCAAGACCTAAATTGTAGTATTTTGAGCCTGAATTACTTGGTCTTTTTTAATCATCTGTGAAATATATTCTCTTTGAGATTGGTTGGTCTCATTTGGAAAGCAGAGTAGCTTACATACCCTTACATCTCTAGAAAAGCCATATTATGGCAACTTTGGTGATTTCACATTTTTACCCGTTGTGAGACATTTTACTATCACCCTATCCAAAACCTGAAATATTTTGCTGATACCACTTACACAGTCAGTATTGGGTTTTGCAATGCTTTTGTGAGAACTGCCAAATAATAATTTATGTACAAAAGTTTTTTTGTTTGTTCTTCTGAAGTGTAACTATTTTTTTTTAAAAAAAAAAAAAAAGGAAAAACTGTTGAGAAAGATGCAGTCTTATTTTTTGGCCTCTCTACAAAAATGTCTTATATGATTTAAATCAATTGTATGGAGGAAAAATCCAATGCATAGAAGCAGACAGCTCGGTATGCTCTACAACAAATTATTCCAGCCCACTGCAAATGTTTATAATGAAAATGATAACTCAACCTTAGCTACACCGGAGCAATACTGGAGGTGGTGGTACGAATGTACTCTGATAGATTATATCTTAAATCAAGAAAACCATATGCATACTGAACAAAGTTGTAAAGGGTATGCAAAGTATGCCATTTCACTTCCACTGGCTGTAACATTATTATTTTTAGACAATTTTTGAATGGAAATATGAGGGAGGCTGGGAACCCTTTGCTTTCCCTGAGGCTGGTGAAGGTGAGCACGAGGCACAGCCAGCAGGGTTAGGGTAGGGCTGTGTGTGCGTGCACAAAGTCAGAAAGTTCAATTGGCTATTAATAGAGAACTAATTTGATGCTTTTAGGTAGTACTACTGAAATTGTTCTTGATAAATAAATTATTGGATGAATTGAGCCCTAGATTTACATATCACTTCTCATCCTAAGTTATGCATTCATTATTCACAAGTATTTGATGAACAGTTTATGAAAAAAAAAAAAGCCAAAACATTAACTATGCATTTTGTAGGATGATTGACGTGCCACCAGTGACAGAATTGTTTTTTTTTTCCATGATTGAATAGCTAACCTTAAAAAAAAAAAAAGGCAGCTTAATCATAGAAGTGCTGAACCCTCTTATGCGTAAGTGCGTTTGTTCAGACAACTCAAAATATTTATCCTAAGAAAAAACAATTATCAATCACTAATGGAAATAAAGATCTGTGGTAATCGTGGTTACGGAGTTCGTGACCTATTTGAATGTGCTCATACTTAACAGAGCTTGGAACTGAAACACAGGGCTGGAGCCAATCAAAACATGCGACTGAGCAGCACAGAGAAATTGCAAATTACCGCAGCAAGCTGGTTATAGACAACATGTAGACCAAAAATTGATTGCTTTTAAAACAGTGCAAGGTAAACAGGACTATCCTAAACCTCTTCAAACTACTGATCCTGAATTCATTTCAGTTCTGCCGGCCTGTCTTTCACTTCATTCAAAGTCCACAGACTCAAAGGTCTAAGGCTATGGAGGCACCACTGATGCATTTTGTGATGGCCATGTGGTCTGCGTTGACTTTGTAAATTTTAATTAGTAAGGTAGAAAAATGGTTATAGCAGCGCAGATCCATAATACTGCTAAGACTGACCAACGTTGCAATGTGCTGAAAGCTGCGTGGTCAGTCCTCCATCAGCTTGGGGAAAAGAAAATGTAAATCCATAAGACAGTACCAGAAATCTTTAGGAAAACTTTGTGTTATTAATGTCTAAAATGCCCCTTACCATGTGACTAAGCAGCAATGACCTGGTTTATGGAAAAACCTACAGAAAAACTTACTCAAGCTATTTTAATTGATTGTTCAGTCACCTGCAAATGATGCCCCTGGCTACGAAATGCAAATTTGCCTCAAAATATTCTTGCTCATATGATGAGAAAAAGTATCTCGATAAGCTGGGCTTGAGAACCCTCTCTTCTGCATATGTCAAGTTATGTATATACGTGAATATGCATATACAAATTATATATTTTAAATGTAAACATAACACCTATTTATTTATATATCTTTAATAACGTGGACTTGTAGACGATTCTAAAAGGTAAAAAAGATACATCACATCAAGTTTTTGGAATTGGGGAAAACACGGGTGCTAGCCCAGGACAAGTACTAGCTCTCACTTCAGTTATGAATCTGCACTTTGTAAACGTAGGCTTAAGGAGATGAAAAATCAGGTGAGCCCCTTGTGATGAGCCACGTATCGCACAGAAGGAACAAGGCCTTAGACAATACTTGCTGTTCACTGCTGTGTGATAGGTATGTAATAACCCTTTTTTGAGTTCAGTAGACATCTTCTGGTTGAAGAAATGTATTCACAGACTGGGGCCGTTATTGTTGAAGCAGTGAACTTTCTCTACTGGTGGGATCAGCTTAACTAGACCTGAACCTGAATGGCATCTTCTACTGCTGGGGAAAAAAGAAAAGCCGCAAAGATGAGAAGCAGCAGACAACTTTGCATGGTTTGTTTAAGCAGGTCATCCTTTATAAATATCACCGACATGGAAAGAGAGCTGTAGAGCACGTACTCTAAATGTTGATTCCTCTAACTTAATTACAGAGCCATACCAACGATGGTTGGAGGGGACCTCTGGAGAGCTGTGGTCCAGCCTCAAAGCGTGACCTCACTGGTGGTCCCTAAGTGTTCTCCCTTGTTGCGTCTCCATGTCCTTACGCCAGGCAGTATCTGTGCACCTCTAGCAAAGCTTGATGTCCTGTTGACTACTGGTGGCAGGGTCCTCTGCACCTCCTGGATAACCCCTTTGGTCTCCATGGGAGAGAAGCTCTGTCTTGTGCTCATTTGGCAAGCGTTTAAAAAATGTGAGTTGAAAGTAGAGATAGGACTCTTGCCACCACTTGTCTCCTACATCGTCCCCTCAAATCCTGGAATATTTGCTGCATGTTGTAGTTTCTGCTGTTTTCTCCAATCATATCTTCTTGTATTGGGTCTGGCTGAGACGGAGTTAATTTTTCCCATAGCAGCCCTCACAGTGCTGATAACAAACCGGTGTTTTGGCTACTGCTGGGCAGTGCTTGCACAGCATCAAGGCTGTTTCTCCAACATTTCCCCCCTTCACCAGTAAGCTAGGAGTGGGAAAGACCTTGGGATGGGACAGAGCCAGGACAGCTGACCCACACTGACCAGCGGGATATTCCATACCATATGACATCTGCTCAGCAATAAAAACTAAGAGAAAGGAGGAGGAAGGGGGGGCATTCATTATTTACGACATTTGCCTTCTGGAGCTGAAGCCCTGCTTCCCAGGAAATGGCTGGACATTGCCTACTGATGGGAAGTACAAAATAAATTCCTTNATAAATTATTGGATGAATTGAGCCCTAGATTTACATATCACTTCTCATCCTAAGTTATGCATTCATTATTCACAAGTATTTGATGAACAGTTTATGAAAAAAAAAAAAGCCAAAACATTAACTATGCATTTTGTAGGATGATTGACGTGCCACCAGTGACAGAATTGTTTTTTTTTTCCATGATTGAATAGCTAACCTTAAAAAAAAAAAAAGGCAGCTTAATCATAGAAGTGCTGAACCCTCTTATGCGTAAGTGCGTTTGTTCAGACAACTCAAAATATTTATCCTAAGAAAAAACAATTATCAATCACTAATGGAAATAAAGATCTGTGGTAATCGTGGTTACGGAGTTCGTGACCTATTTGAATGTGCTCATACTTAACAGAGCTTGGAACTGAAACACAGGGCTGGAGCCAATCAAAACATGCGACTGAGCAGCACAGAGAAATTGCAAATTACCGCAGCAAGCTGGTTATAGACAACATGTAGACCAAAAATTGATTGCTTTTAAAACAGTGCAAGGTAAACAGGACTATCCTAAACCTCTTCAAACTACTGATCCTGAATTCATTTCAGTTCTGCCGGCCTGTCTTTCACTTCATTCAAAGTCCACAGACTCAAAGGTCTAAGGCTATGGAGGCACCACTGATGCATTTTGTGATGGCCATGTGGTCTGCGTTGACTTTGTAAATTTTAATTAGTAAGGTAGAAAAATGGTTATAGCAGCGCAGATCCATAATACTGCTAAGACTGACCAACGTTGCAATGTGCTGAAAGCTGCGTGGTCAGTCCTCCATCAGCTTGGGGAAAAGAAAATGTAAATCCATAAGACAGTACCAGAAATCTTTAGGAAAACTTTGTGTTATTAATGTCTAAAATGCCCCTTACCATGTGACTAAGCAGCAATGACCTGGTTTATGGAAAAACCTACAGAAAAACTTACTCAAGCTATTTTAATTGATTGTTCAGTCACCTGCAAATGATGCCCCTGGCTACGAAATGCAAATTTGCCTCAAAATATTCTTGCTCATATGATGAGAAAAAGTATCTCGATAAGCTGGGCTTGAGAACCCTCTCTTCTGCATATGTCAAGTTATGTATATACGTGAATATGCATATACAAATTATATATTTTAAATGTAAACATAACACCTATTTATTTATATATCTTTAATAACGTGGACTTGTAGACGATTCTAAAAGGTAAAAAAGATACATCACATCAAGTTTTTGGAATTGGGGAAAACACGGGTGCTAGCCCAGGACAAGTACTAGCTCTCACTTCAGTTATGAATCTGCACTTTGTAAACGTAGGCTTAAGGAGATGAAAAATCAGGTGAGCCCCTTGTGATGAGCCACGTATCGCACAGAAGGAACAAGGCCTTAGACAATACTTGCTGTTCACTGCTGTGTGATAGGTATGTAATAACCCTTTTTTGAGTTCAGTAGACATCTTCTGGTTGAAGAAATGTATTCACAGACTGGGGCCGTTATTGTTGAAGCAGTGAACTTTCTCTACTGGTGGGATCAGCTTAACTAGACCTGAACCTGAATGGCATCTTCTACTGCTGGGGAAAAAAGAAAAGCCGCAAAGATGAGAAGCAGCAGACAACTTTGCATGGTTTGTTTAAGCAGGTCATCCTTTATAAATATCACCGACATGGAAAGAGAGCTGTAGAGCACGTACTCTAAATGTTGATTCCTCTAACTTAATTACAGAGCCATACCAACGATGGTTGGAGGGGACCTCTGGAGAGCTGTGGTCCAGCCTCAAAGCGTGACCTCACTGGTGGTCCCTAAGTGTTCTCCCTTGTTGCGTCTCCATGTCCTTACGCCAGGCAGTATCTGTGCACCTCTAGCAAAGCTTGATGTCCTGTTGACTACTGGTGGCAGGGTCCTCTGCACCTCCTGGATAACCCCTTTGGTCTCCATGGGAGAGAAGCTCTGTCTTGTGCTCATTTGGCAAGCGTTTAAAAAATGTGAGTTGAAAGTAGAGATAGGACTCTTGCCACCACTTGTCTCCTACATCGTCCCCTCAAATCCTGGAATATTTGCTGCATGTTGTAGTTTCTGCTGTTTTCTCCAATCATATCTTCTTGTATTGGGTCTGGCTGAGACGGAGGTAATTTTTCCCATAGCAGCCCTCACAGTGCTGATAACAAACCGGTGGTTTGGCTACTGCTGGGCACTGCTTGCACCGCATCAA
>VYZW01034717.1:120107-187776 GCA_013401315.1 Balaeniceps rex | reverse complement strand
GGGATATTCCATACCATATGACATCTGCTCAGCAATAAAAACTAAGAGAAAGGAGGAGGAAGGGGGGGCATTCATTATTTACGACATTTGCCTTCTGGAGCTGAAGCCCTGCTTCCCAGGAAATGGCTGGACATTGCCTACTGATGGGAAGTACAAAATAAATTCCTTGTTTTCCTTTTGCTTCTGTGCATGGCTTTGCTTTTATTAAACTGCCTTTATCTTGACCCACGAGGGTTTTTTTTTTCCCATCTCATTTCCCCCCCTTCCCGTCCTGCTGAGTAGGGGAGTGATAGAGCAGCTTGGTGGCACCTGGCGTCCAGCCAAGGTCAAGCCACCACGCTTGTTATCTAAATTATAGGGTTGATAATTCTTCCCTTGAGAGACTATTCCACAACCTAATACGTCACACTGCTAAGGAGATTTCTTCACGTTGCTTTAAGCTGTACCCCCTTAGGTTAACCTACATAATCTTTTCCTACTTCAGCTCGTTCATCAAATATTTATATGTAGTTCATGTAGCTATTTACTCATTACTTAGCCAAATTTTACGTACTTAGCTCATCCTCCAGTCTTTAAGTATTTTCCCTAAAGCTTTATTTTAGCTCAGAATGTAATTTGATTGCTAGTGCAGAAGAAAGATGATTTTTTCAGATTTATATTACCATAAACATATTAGGGCAATATCTGTACTTATTTATAGCTCATGCAGTGTCAGTGAATGCAGAAGTATTAAATAAGTACAGAAATTGGTCTGTTGGGCTTGTGTTGCACTTTGGACAGCGCTTGGTAATCTGAAGTGACATGCAACTGAAAAATAGCAAAGAGCGGTGAGCCAGAATACAGTGCCTTTGCAAAGGCGTATTTCCTTCTTCGTCATCTGCTTATTGAAGAGGCATATGAGTAACTTTGGGCTGTGGTGCAGAAATAAAAAAGTGCATGCGTGTTTCTACGTACGTATCTCTGCACATGTGCATGTATGGACATTTGGGTGGTAGAGAGCGACGGAGCTGCTTGCTGAGAGAAAGGATCAAGCACAAAAGAGAAATTAGTAATAATCAGTGTTTTTCACACTATTGCATTAATATTTTGGTGTTCTTTTTGCTGCAGTTAGGGGAAATGAACGCATTCTGCATTGTTTTCTTATTTTATAGGTGTGCTAAAAATGTTCTGTTGAGGCGTATCCCATATTCTGAGCGTGACAGCCTGGTGCTGTGCTCCAGCCCTATTCAAAACCTATTAGAGGAAATCTTTCTTATTGACTTCAGAGGCGTACGAGCTGCGCACGGGGTTGTGCTGAGCAGTCCAACTTATTGAAGTTATTCACATCCTTGAACTGATGGGACCCTTGTGTAGCTGCCTGGGGAAGGGGGCATGTGCAATTCTCAGGTCTAGTAGTCTTGTGTTTGATTAGGGAAGTAAAAGTGTTATTTCGTTGGAACTCTGTAAATCTTAATTCCTGGCTATAAAAAAGCGTTTGGGGGAAGTGGTGTGTAGGTCATCTGCCAGCATTGCCTGGAGTTGGGTGAGTTCCTGAAACCCCAGTCCGAGTCTCTCAGGTTGAAGGGAAGAAATTTCTGTCAGTTATTTCTGATTTTAAATCAATGACTTTTTCAGGCATGTGGCAGTTTTAATATTTCTCCAAGAATATCTTGTAGAAAGAGCTGGAAAGTGCATTAGGAGGCGTACAACATCTCAGTTTACCAGGCAAGTGGAGCTACCACAAATGTTGCCTCATTGCTGGGTTTCTGCAACAGCATGTTTTCCTTCCCACATNGGACAGCTGACCCAAACTGACCAAAGGGATATTCCATACCATATGACATCTGCTCAGCAATAAAAACTAAGAGAAAGGAGGAGGAAGGGGGGGCATTCATTATTTACGACATTTGCCTTCTGGAGCTGAAGCCCTGCTTCCCAGGAAATGGCTGGACATTGCCTACTGATGGGAAGTACAAAATAAATTCCTTGTTTTCCTTTTGCTTCTGTGCATGGCTTTGCTTTTATTAAACTGCCTTTATCTTGACCCACGAGGGTTTTTTTTTTCCCATCTCATTTCCCCCCCTTCCCATCCTGCTGAGTAGGGGAGTGATAGAGCAGCTTGGTGGCACCTGGCGTCCAGCCAAGGTCAAGCCACCACGCTTGTTATCTAAATTATAGGGTTGATAATTCTTCCCTTGAGAGACTATTCCACAACCTAATACGTCACACTGCTAAGGAGATTTCTTCACGTTGCTTTAAGCTGTACCCCCTTAGGTTAACCTACATAATCTTTTCCTACTTCAGCTCGTTCATCAAATATTTATATGTAGTTCATGTAGCTATTTACTCATTACTTAGCCAAATTTTACGTACTTAGCTCATCCTCCAGTCTTTAAGTATTTTCCCTAAAGCTTTATTTTAGCTCAGAATGTAATTTGATTGCTAGTGCAGAAGAAAGATGATTTTTTCAGATTTATATTACCATAAACATATTAGGGCAATATCTGTACTTATTTATAGCTCATGCAGTGTCAGTGAATGCAGAAGTATTAAATAAGTACAGAAATTGGTCTGTTGGGCTTGTGTTGCACTTTGGACAGCGCTTGGTAATCTGAAGTGACATGCAACTGAAAAATAGCAAAGAGCGGTGAGCCAGAATACAGTGCCTTTGCAAAGGCGTATTTCCTTCTTCGTCATCTGCTTATTGAAGAGGCATATGAGTAACTTTGGGCTGTGGTGCAGAAATAAAAAAGTGCATGCGTGTTTCTACGTACGTATCTCTGCACATGTGCATGTATGGACATTTGGGTGGTAGAGAGCGACGGAGCTGCTTGCTGAGAGAAAGGATCAAGCACAAAAGAGAAATTAGTAATAATCAGTGTTTTTCACACTATTGCATTAATATTTTGGTGTTCTTTTTGCTGCAGTTAGGGGAAATGAACGCATTCTGCATTGTTTTCTTATTTTATAGGTGTGCTAAAAATGTTCTGTTGAGGCGTATCCCATATTCTGAGCGTGACAGCCTGGTGCTGTGCTCCAGCCCTATTCAAAACCTATTAGAGGAAATCTTTCTTATTGACTTCAGAGGCGTACGAGCTGCGCACGGGGTTGTGCTGAGCAGTCCAACTTATTGAAGTTATTCACATCCTTGAACTGATGGGACCCTTGTGTAGCTGCCTGGGGAAGGGGGCATGTGCAATTCTCAGGTCTAGTAGTCTTGTGTTTGATTAGGGAAGTAAAAGTGTTATTTCGTTGGAACTCTGTAAATCTTAATTCCTGGCTATAAAAAAGCGTTTGGGGGAAGTGGTGTGTAGGTCATCTGCCAGCATTGCCTGGAGTTGGGTGAGTTCCTGAAACCCCAGTCCGAGTCTCTCAGGTTGAAGGGAAGAAATTTCTGTCAGTTATTTCTGATTTTAAATCAATGACTTTTTCAGGCATGTGGCAGTTTTAATATTTCTCCAAGAATATCTTGTAGAAAGAGCTGGAAAGTGCATTAGGAGGCGTACAACATCTCAGTTTACCAGGCAAGTGGAGCTACCACAAATGTTGCCTCATTGCTGGGTTTCTGCAACAGCATGTTTTCCTTCCCACATATAATAAATCACGTTTCGTAGCTCTGGACAGAGCTCAGCAGGTCCTGGTAGCCTTTCACAGCCTCCAGCCTGCGAGTCCTCATTGATAATCAGGTTTATAAGAGTATAAAGTGTTCCCATGCTGTGTAAAACCTTCACCCCTTTGCTTTAGGAGGGTATTTTGATATAGACTGTGTTCCTGGTTTTGTTTTTATTTGACATGAGACTGCGTTTTATGGACTTAGCTCAACCTTATCTTTCCCTGTCACAGCTAAATCTGTACTAGCAGCTGCTAAAGGAGAATTTATCTGGCAACAGATTTACTTAAACGCCATCACCTGAACCCTCATCCCCACACACAACTGGGGAAGACCTGGAGGGCCTTGCCTGGCCTTCTCATGTTGCCAGGGTGGTGATGGCCGTCATTCAGCTGCGCTCCCCTTAGGAACTGGGATAATGTACTGAAAGAGGTGAAACCCAGGGGCATTTATGTAAGCTGTAATTTTGAAATGTGATTTTTTTTACTCTTTAGATATCTATTTATCTCTCCTCCAATGGGTCCTGGAGAAAAATGCCTACCCGAGGCTGTCTGACCGCTTGGCACTGTACTAACTGGACTGGAGAGCCTGCGGACAGGGGTAGATGTAGCACGGGGGCATACACATACCAGTGCTGTTTCGCTTGTGTTTAAGTGGTGTGAAGGAGGCTCGCAATTCCTATACCTGGTTTATATACATTCACAAAAAGGTTGTGTATCCTCCTGCTAACCACGCAGAGGGCATGCCTCTCCCACTGCCTGGAGAAAAGGGGCTGTATCACATTTTGCACAATAAAAGTGGGAGCAGCTGGTGCTGGTGGAGGGACTAAAAAGGTTTTGCTGCTCCTGCTTTGGTGCTGGGAGCAGGGCTGCTGTCCCCATGGCCTGGCTGGGCAGCCTCTCCCTGCCCCCGGCTCTGCGCTTTCCTTTTCTTGCTTTAAACTGCAGCGTTACTGCTTGCAGTGTCACTTTATATTAATTTCCATGGGGCTGGCAGAATTCAACCAGATATCTACGTGTTGCCTATATTGATTTATCCCTTCTCGTAGCTGTTGCAAGTCTTCATTGCTTCAGTGGTTTTCCTGGCTGTCTCTATCTTGTTTCGGTTTTGCGCTGCGCTGTTGTTCCCTGTAGTTTTAGTATTTTTCTTTCCTGTGCAGCTCCTCGTGCCGAAGGAAGCTTCACCTGCGGCTCCGTCACCGCTGCGCTGCTCACCCGGGCTGAGCTGGGCAGAAATAAATCAAGGAGAGAGAAGGGTGCAAAGCTTCACGCTTGTGGTACGGACACACCGCCCCTGAAAGCTTGATTGCAGCTGCGTGGACAGCGCTGTCATTTATTTATTTCTTTTCAAAACGGCAACTACGCTGCTAAGCTCACGGCTGACTCTGTAACTGTTACCTTCGCTTCACAGAACCAGTAAATAAAAATGAGAAAATGGCGTCAGCGTCGTCAGTCATGACCCATGTAAATTTAACTGCCATATCTAAAGAAAAAAACCACAAAACTAAGAGATGCTGACCTTTAAGCTAAAAAAGATGTGACTGTAATTTCGTGAGTTTTTTTTTCCCCACAGAATAAATGATTAAGGAGAAAGAACAGTGTGGAGTTGAACAGGAGAGCATTCTCCAAGGGTGGAAAAGTAGGCTTCAGATGAAATGATTTCCTCAATTTATTTAGGAGAGGACAAATGAAACCTATCATAGGATGTTGGCCACAAACTCTTTTCTTGGATATCTTCAGGAAAAAATGGAGCAAAGGCATTAAGAAATGTAAGTAAGAATAAATTATAGCTATATTTTTAAAAAAAAAGGTTTTTCTTTTTTAAGGGAGACTGCACAAGAAATGAATTTAAATATATTAAAAAAAATTCTAAGGTAGTCATGGCAAATGTTCAAAGATGCAGAAATGGCTGAGCTACTTCTATAGACACATACTTTGAATTCAGCTTTTTCACATGTTTGAGTTAAAATAGTCTTAAAGTAGTTGCTCTAGCACAAAGACTTTTATACGTCTTTAGATCAGTTCTCCACTTTCTGAGGTTTTGATCACCTGTAAAACACTAGCTATAAATGAGAAAATATAGTCCTTTCGATTTGGAACTGGGGAGGTAACATTTAGAATGCTACATTAAGCTGTTGAGCATGGTATTTCTAAAAAGATAAATAACAGAGTTGGGAAGAGTACAAATAAAAGAGTGAAAGGTTTCGAATGTTGGACTGCAGGAAAGCTGAACGTGTTCAATTTGGAGGAAAGAAATGACAATAAAGCAACAGGCTGCAAATCCATAAAGTGATTTCACGGGAAGGAGAGGGACTAATTGCTCTTGTCCGTCTTCGAGGTTAAATGGAGGAGTTATGGGGCAAAATGAGAAAACATAAACCAGGAGGCCTTGATGTGTCCTGCTATAGGACTGTGTTTTCAACTACTAAAAGTTTTGCTGAATAACGATGCCATGGGTCAAATTATTTTTTGATGGACTCGTATGGTTCAGATTACCTAAAAAAACAAGCTTTAGTTGAAGTTGCCCATTTTCAAAAATAAGATTAGGTAAAGTTATCAGGAGAAGAAACTATTTTTTAGAAGCAATGGTTGCACATGTTAAAATGTTTTGGTTGTGTGCCTTAACGTTATTTTGTAATATTCTTTCTCTTTAATTAAGAAGGGCAAGAAAATAGCAATCCTTCAGGGGAAAGCAAGAACATATTTTTCCATATTTTGAAAGCGCTCGGAAAGTTAGGAAGCAGTAATAAAGTAATAAAGCTGAAAAAATTTATTCCCTCTGCACCCCTTCTCTTCTTTATCTTTCTCAATTGTGGGATCCTTCAAAGCTTCCAGGGGAAGTGTATTGGCAGCAAACCCGCTTTCCTTAGGTACCTTCAGTGCCTCAGTGGTAATCCATGGCCCCTGGGGATCTGCAAATCACGGACTGAAAACAGCTATCTAGATAATAAAAGCTGCAGGATAACTCATTTAAAAGTTACTTTGCAGAAATTATGATTACTGAGTCTTGCAGCAATATACATATGAATTGTCTCTTGACTTTGATGGAGTCAATTAAAGCCACTTAATTAGTGCAGTTAGTAATCATCTGCTAAAATTACAGACTTTCATTTCTGTTATGATTTGTCTATTTTAATACCATTTAAAAAATGACCCTGTGCAGACAAATTTGGTTAAGCATTTTCTTTAGCTTGCAGCTTGCTTTTGCACAGAATGACTATTTTTAAACGCTTGGCAGGCCTCTTAATACTTTAGACTTCTTACAGCAACACAATTTCTTGTGCAGGTCTCGATTTTTCTACCCGCTTATGGTTCCTGCTTTGCTTCCTTGATATCACTCACGCTTAAAACCTTCTCCTGAACTCTGAGACATGTACGTCCATTTTCCTTGGTATTTTTTTTTTTTTAAATGTATTAATCGTGAAAGGCCAGCAATCTTCCCTTACGGGAGACCGTTGTTTAACGCACCAGACTAGACCGTTGGATTGCACTTTGATTTTGAAATAAATCTGTTCTCTCTTTCAAGCAGTTCCTGTACAGGGGAACCTGATAATTCTGCATTTAACATATATGCTGGCAAAAAAGGTAATGGAAGAGGCAGACTCTGTAAATCCCCGCTGCCGGCACCGTGCCGGAGAGGCAATGGGCTCATTAATGTGTGGGAGATTGGCCTCACAAAGTGAGGTAGGAGGGACCTTGAATCGTACCAGGAAAGGGAATCGTAGCAATAAAGCTTTTCGATATGGATTCCTCTTAACTTCTACAAGCAACAAAAAATGTTTTCACACTTAGCAGGGATTCTGTTATTGTACCCAATCTGAATGCTTATATCTAACGTGTCACCTGTAGCATCCCCAAATGGGCAATTTTTCTCCGATTAGGAAATGATTCTCTGGCACACAAAGCGCTCCTATCGGATGTGCCTCACGTTTAGTTTCTGGATTTGATTCTGTGATGACAAATCCCTTTCATTTTGACTTGCTCATATTTGTCAAACAAGTGGGAATCCAAAATATTGCAAGAATTATTTTCAAGCAAAGCGTTTGTTTTGACAGTATTGAAAAAACAGAAAAAAGGAGAGAGATTATCCTGTGACAATATATCTTTTTATGCCTGAGAGCCATTGATTCACAGCAGAGGCATTTGCAGTTCTTCATATGCAGCACGCGCCGCAAAAATTGTTTACAAGAACAAGAAACATCTGCTAAGCTGACCTGCGAAATTCTGAGGGGTTTTTCTATAACAATTATTCCATATTCATGCACTCGTGAAAGGATGGGGTGGGTGGGAGATGGCTTTGAACCACCTCTGCTTTCCTACTTTCCAGGTCCCTGTTGGTACCAGACCGGTTTTACGTACTGGCTGTACAGCCTGGGAAATTATTGTAGCGCTCACGAGGGAGTAAAGTCACAATAAATGATGGAGCCCACGAGCACGAAGTGCTCACAGGAGAGGAAGTAGAAGGTGCTCCAAAGATGTCCATGCAGCCAAAGCATCTCCTTGTCTCCCTTTGCCTTGGAGTGAGCCAAAGCACCTCCCGGGCACCTGAGTGAGCATTGCACAGCTGCTGAGACACTGGGTGGGTAAGGATTAGCAAGAGTACTGCATGTATGTCCTTAAGAAGATGCGGCAGCGATTTTATAGTGCAATTCCACCTCCGCCAACTAAACCAAGCTGGCAGGTTTTATTTCTCCTTGGGAGGCTGGGGACGCATTCTGGCTCCATGACATACCTTACTACTTTGCTGATATTTCAGAAACTCTTTTCTGTTTTGCTGAGCTGCCTGGAAGAGAGTGTCTTATCTTTCTGAATCTGCTGCATTCCTTTTTTGTGTGTTTTCTAGCTTTGTCTGTGTGTTTTTTTGGGTTTGTTTGTTTCTTTATGATTCTTTTTTTTTTCTTTTTTTTTTTTTCCTCCTACATAGATAATAGGAGTGTTTGTCTTTCACTGAAGAGTTTTGGTTCCCAGATCTCTCATCATACTTAGTCTCAATTTCTTCAAAGTGAAGACCCTTAAATCTTTCACATAAAGACTGTGCAGGGATTTGTCTTCAGTTGGGCAAAATCTCTTCTCAGTTGCATGGGTGGTAGAGGATAGAGGAGTCAGACTGAAGTCAACAAGATGTTTCAGATCTATTTTTGCCTTAAAATTCTAAATATGAATTTAAATTTAGATTCATAGTATAAATGGAACCCAAATGAAACGTGATTTAAATAGGTACATTTGATCAATAAATATATCCTTTTGGTTTTTAAATATTTCTCAGATTTGAGTAATATAGAACCATATAGAATGTTCCCCTTAGGTTTCATTTGCTTTACCTACGCATGTACACGGCCTTGCCCTTGTGGGAAATGCGTCCAGGCCTGGCTCCATAAACCATCACCGCAAAGTTGGTAAACATATATTATATCCATGTGACAGACTGAATTGTGAGAATTGTTACAATACAGAGATCAATAACACGTTGGAATGCTGTTATTAAATATAGCAATGCCTCAGTAAATGAAAAACCACATCAAGTTTCTATGAACCAATGTTTTTTAGAGGGAGAATAAGCCATAGATCAAGAGTTGACAAATTCTGCTACTGTTGAATAGATGAATTTTTTGCTAGCAGCCTGCGTTCCACCTATAGGAGAGAAAGGAAAGTAATTCATGCTAGAGAGACAAAGTGATTTTAAATGAAGCAAAGGAACGTGCAGCACCAAACAGCGAAAGTTTGATTCAGAAGCAAAACTGCTCAAATATTGCTGCTTCATAAATTTTAAAATGTGTTCATTTCCACTTAGGAATAATTCCTGTTTTAGGGGAAAAAAAGATTCTTTTTTATATTTATGACAATCTGGAAAAATAAAAATTAAGTCCTGCTGTCTTTTTGCACACAAAATAGTTATGGAATTGCCATTCTATGGAATTTCTTTTCTTCACAAGAAGAAAATACAACAGTAAAATAGTAAAATTTAAAATGTTCAGAATGCATTATAATTGCCATCTTTTTTTGGCAAGATGTCCTCATTTCACAATTGATTTGCCGATTGAAAGTTATTACGGATTTCATTTCTCAGGAATTTGTTTTGGCTTTCTGATTGTTAATGTACGTTGACCTTGAGCCTGAAGTCCAGTTTCCATGTCCTTCATTTCCATCAAGTTCAAGTTTGAATGTCCTATTTGCTCCTCAGAAAGCAATTGGTATTGCTTTATAGATGAACTCAAGAAAGAGATCTTGTAACGGCAAATTCAATCGTGAAGTGGCCGCTGTCAATTGGACTTAAGTAATCAAGTGGAGCAACTTGGTTTGTTATATTTATGGGCCAGATAAGAGTATTTTTGGTTTTATTTATGGCTGGTTTTATGCTTCTGATATATTTATGCACTGGCAGTCACTATCAAAAGCATTTTGAAGTTACGTTCCTCACTGTGCTAGTAAGTCCACATTAATAAGGAAGCCACTAAATTAGTGGAGGTAATAATCAGTGAAATAGCCTGTATTTGCATTAAATGCTATTTGGAAACAAAGTATTGGTAGTTTTTAAGACTAAAAAGATTTGTTATTGCAGGGAAAAGAATTACACCAGTAATTTTCAAACAGGGGCGTGTTATTCCTTGGGCATTTACAGGCTACATTTAAAGGACCTTGAAAACCCATTGATGGTGTGTTTGTACTCCTTCTAGAGCACTTCCACTGGGAGGTATCTAAACAGATGCCCACAAGTTAAGGAATGTTGAAAATCACCAAAGGTGAGTGCTTTTGAAAATTCTACTTTTTCTTCAAAGATTTCATAACTAAAATTGAGAAAAACAATAAGAAAAGTTAACTCTTTTTTTGTTTGACATTAGTGTTTGTTTGGAATTATGCAGCCTGTTTTGACCATGCTCCAAAATTGTTTATCCAAAACAGGATGCCTTGATTATAACTCTTTCCGTTTGTAGACCAGGAGAGGTCAGATTTTTCTATTAACACATATTACAAATCTTGTCATTATTTGTAGGCGTCTTCTCACTTACAGTAACTGCAGGACAAGCTGAAAACAATTTTTCCAAAAAGGTTTGAAATATATAATACCCAGGTAAAAAGAAAATGATGTAACGACAGGAGAAGGACATGTGTCTTTTTTAGTCAAACACTACATTAAGAAACAACCCAAAAGAGGGAAAAACAGGGAAGAGGAGATATTAGAAAAGATAAGCAGAATAGTTAGGGGGATGCTAGTAAATAATACTTAGGGATACTATTAAAATATCTAAAACTGTTTTCTGAAATATTGCTATACGCATATGTATTCATTCCCTGCGTATATATGCATTGCATGTCCCTATAAATCCCCGTTATCTCTATTGACTAGTGCTCCATTTTTTCCTGTACTTGTGACTGACAAGCAGAAGTAATATAATCTCGGAAGCCATACGACATTACTCGATGGTTCAAGAAGTTGCTCCCAATACATCCCACAGAAGACAGCACAGCTAGACTGCCAACTTTTTACTCAGTTATCCTCCTTGCCTCCAAACGATGCAAAATCATTTTAATAAAACCCATTGTGAAATATATTGGCTTTCAGCAAATGTCCATTGTGGGCCAAGACATCAGTGGAGAATTTTTTTATCAAAGGATATTAATTTCTCTATTAGTTTGATATTAAAAAGAAAACTAATGCTTTCTTTTTATAGATCAAGAAATTCAGTCCCTTTCTCCATTGACAGGTCTCTATGGACACGGGATGCTAACTTGTTGGTAGTTAACGGTGTAACTATAACTGACCTTGTCTGCTTTCCCTAGTAAGTTGAATATAACAGTATATTGGTGGTGTCATTTGTGCAAAAGACCAAGGAGCACAGGCTGGAACGGAGGCAGGACCGTGGGAATGAAACTGCTGCCAACCTCCTTCAGCAATGAACGCTCCTCACAGCCCTCGGTGAGCGAGAATTGCTCAGGTCATTTAGTGCAGCTCCAAACCATGGCATCTTCCCTTGCTTTTACAAATTTGGCCCTTGAGTATGGTGTAGACTGAGGACCCACCGTTTTCTGGCTGAGCATGCAGTGCTCCCTGCTCACCCGCAGGGTCCGTTAGCAGTTTGCCTCACGAGGCGGCTGTTTGCAGCTTCCCCTCGTGGATGAAGAGCCTTAATTCTTGCTGTGAACAAATTCCCCATGCTGGTCCTGTACTACGGAAACAGACCATGGGACGAATTGCAGTCATCTACCAGCTGAACACCTGGGAAACTGATGAGCAGGTACAATTTCACATCAACTGAATGAGCTCCAAAACTGCCTGAGCCTTCTCCTCCCTCTCGTCTCGCACATTAAACCCAAACTACCAAAGCCTGGGGTTGCGCTCCAGCGTCAGTGCAGATGCTCATCTTCAGTAGAGCGGGGGCACATTGAAGGTGGAGATAGCATGCCACCACCAAGGCTTCTCGCTCAGCTGTGACCCTTCATGGCCATGGGGAAAAAGATAGAATTTTATAATTAAATATGTTGCTAAGCTCTTCTTCAGGCTGAATTTCAAGTTTGTAGGGCTCATTTAAACCACTACAATTTGTTTCTGTGACTACTCTGCCACTAGATGTGCAAAATTAAAGCTTCCCTTAGGTTGTTCTGCATGATGCCTTCCTACCCTCTTACCAAAAGAAAAAGAAAGGAAGCATTTTTGAGATATACACCTATTAAATGCAATAGCCATGTGGTCCCATACCTGCTGAAAATGATCTACCATCATAGGACAATACATCCCAAACGACACCTAATCTTAAATTACTCATCCATGCCTGTGAAATTCAACGGCTGTATGCTGAGAGATCCTATTATAAGTGATGTAGGTATGACTTTGTCTGGCCTGCTTATTTCTGCTGCTGCTCTGCTATGTCACTGTGACACTTTCCAAGTGTCTCCAGGCTGCAGGATGGCACCAAGTATTCTCTGTATGAGGCGATTTCACTCGACAGTTAAAATAATAAGCCTTTTTCTAGTAGTTTCCCCATCTTTGTAAACTTGAGGTGCCCACATCTTCTCAAGTATCAGTGAGTTTCGTTAAAGGTTCTCACATCCTGCCGTCCATCATCAAGGGCTATGGAAAACATAATTATTTTTGTGTATCTCGTTTGAAAGGTTGGTCATCAGTCATAGCTGTTTACATGTCAAATACAACATCTGAAGTCCCCAAACTCCACCAAATAAGCACGTGTAGTCAAAATATCTTTCAAAATGTGAAATATGCTACTAGATTATGTCTAGATTATGTCAAAAAAATATAGTACAGGGGATAACTCTTCCTATATAGTAAATGTGTTATATAAGCAACCATGAAAAACTTTAAAACACAAGATATTTGAAATCTCGTTTGAGATTTGCTAAAGCAATTTCTCTCAATGAAACGTGGATCTAATTTGCCAACTGTGATTTGAGAGAAGAAGTATATATATTGATTCCCCCCCCCTCCCAGGATAGATTTTACTCCTGAGCAGGTGAGAAGGAGAGGGGACAAAAGTACTCAGTTTTCTCCCATATTAATATTCCATCAAAGGCTCCCTGTAAGCAGAGATGTTCCCCTCCATAGGTACAACAACTCCATACATCACCAAATGGTTTATTTTTAAACCCTGTATAATATTGTGTGTCACGCACTATCTCCTAATAAAACCTTGACCACAGCCAAAGGCTTCTGTAACATCCAGTCATTTAGCTTCATTACAGATTTGGTTCAGATTTTCTTTTTAAAGGTAGAGTTTTGTAAATGAACTGATAAGAGAAGAACATCTTACCAAACGTTTCTCCATATGATGAATATGTTGTAAGACTCGGCAGCTGTGTTATTCATCTCCATAACACCTAACATGAGAGGAAGATAGCAAATTTTGGTAGGGTGTCATGCAATGAGGAGTCCTCCCTTCAGGACCATTGAAATTTACTTTGAGTTAACAAAGGTACTAATTTGAAGCACAATGGAAATATTTGAAAGAAATCATTGATTAACACCTTTTCTTAATATTTTTTTTCCTGTATTTTCCAGTTGCATTGGTAACTGGAGATGGGAACACTTTCAGAGTGGCGAGTCCCAAATTTTACTGTGTGAAGGCACTAAAACTAAAAAGCTCAAACGTTTGCCGCAGGTTCTGTGGTTCTCTCCGAAGTCAAAAGAAGTAGCATAACTTAAGGTAAGATTTTTTTCTTTCGTGGTATTTTGAAGTACAGTTCTCAAACCTGAATTTTTAAGAAACTCTTCTGATCAGATATCATTTGGGGCAAGGTGATGCTGAGCTTTGTCCTTGTAATCTGTTATTTTAACAGTGGAACTTTGGAGCTTCACAAGCTTTCCGTTGTCACCAAGTCCAAGGAAGATATGAAAAAGCTGGATAGGAATGACAGGGAGATTAATGGACCAAGAAACCCATGGGAAATCTCTAGCTGTTTTACTTCAAGGGCTTAACACTCGTTTTGTGCCTAGCCTCACGAAAGCAGCCGGTGTTGTCCACCTTAGATCACAGTGTTTTCTTGTAATAATGCTTTAATGAGAAGGGAAAAAAAAAGAAGTGTTTGTTAACCTTAATAATTCATGTGTACAACAAAGCACTTACAGTCAACAAAAATAATAAATATTAAGTTTTACTTATGATACTGTTGTTTCTTCCCCTTGCAAAGTCTACCATCCTCTGTGTAGTTCAGTGCTAAAAAAAGAAACAAAATCTTCAGCTCTTCCTAGGAAATTCTCTTTCAGGTTTGAGTATTCTCCCTCAGACTGTCTCCGTTATTCCAGCGACGTGGACACTTCATTTTGCTGTTGTTCACCTTGGATATTTAAGTCTCAACTTGGATACATACCCAAACAGTGGCTTTGTTTGAAAGCAATAATAGGAGAGTAGAACACTTACATTTTGAATCTAAATCAAAATGGTTTTTTTGCTATTCCAACTCCGTGCTGCATTCTGTAGCTAAAGGAAGATCCTCTTTACAGGGTTTTGCAGGTGCCGGTGAAGCCAAATCACTCTCCAACTTTGCAGTTGCAACTTCTGTACATCCCTCTCTGCATCACAGGCCGGATGAACACACGCTGATGGGCCGTTTCCGTGCCACTTTAGTCACGGTGATCTTTTTCCTATATTTTGATTCCATAATATGGTATATGAAGCAAAATCAATAACGCTTGCTTTTAAGGTTAAGAGCACAGCTGAATAAATAATTCATAAGTCATTTGATCAATGTGACTTCAGAGAATATCCACCAGCAGAGAACACTCTTTGCAGATACACCCATTATTTGAAATTATCTGACTATTGTCTTGGGTAAATTTTTACGTCCTTATATTGACCAGAACTGATTTTAAATAAGCACTTGTTATTTTGCTTTGCTACTTCTTTGTGACCTGCCAGCTCTGAGTCACCTTGTGCTGCCTGGCTGATTGGATCAGCAGCACGGCTCTTCCCCTGCAAATACTTGATGAACAAGCATGAATAAACCTTAAAAAAAAAAAAAAAAAAGTTCTTGGTTCTGGTTGCAGGAGGAAAGCAAAGCAGGTTAAAACTTGCCTGAAGTGAACTGGTTTCAACAAGAAATTGGGCGCTATTCATCCAGCTCTGGAAGAACAGTCCAGTGGCTGCTACGTGGGCATGCTCCTGCAGTGCTGGCATCGTCCCTGGAGCACGGCAGCCTCTCCCAGCCACTCAGTCCATGGGACCAGGTTAGAGCTGGATGAAAATAAAGCATCCAAAGTATCAGAGGCTGGATCAGTTCACGGATGTCCTTCTGTCGCATTGCTATGCTTCTGACATTTGCTTTTCCAAATTTTACTTTCTGGGGCTGCTGAGGACACATCTGTGCCACCCGCTTAAGCAGTGCCTGGATGGTAGGGCAGCAAAAATTATGACAGCACGTATAATTGTATCCCTGTGTTAATCTCGCTCTTGATGGACTGCCGCTCCAAGCTGGACTTTCCTCAGATGTCAACGATTTTTGTGCAAAAGAGAAAAACATGGATTCCCGTTGAACAGCATCAGCTGAAGCAGCAGGGCAAGAGCACGTGAGCTTTCAGACCAGGCTCGAAGGTGGGTTTGGGAGACTCCAACGGGACTTGTTTCTTTCCAATGCCTACCTCTGATTATACCCATAACAGCATTACTCGGGGCTAATTCCTGCTACCGCTGTGGACAGACTGGACCTATCTGGACAACACGGGGGCTTCCTACACCTCCTGGTAAGGCAATTAAGTTTATGTAGGGACCTGATGTTTAATTGAGATAGGGTGCTCGAAAGCATGCAGAACCAGAGCTGCAGCACTACCCTTAAGATGATTCAAGGCAAGAACTAAGGAGTATTTTTGCATTTCAGGCAGATTGTCAGCTGAAGATTCATTATGTGTGTGTGTGTCGAGTCTGAACGGAATTATTTGAAGAATTTTCATTCAGCGGATTGTTTTTTCATCTGTAACCCAACACAAATGCTCTGTGTCAGAACTGCAACACACTGTTTCTCTGAAAACGGAGGTAAAATGAATAGCAAAGCATGCTTGCCAGAAGAGCATGAAGTGTAATATCTTTTGTATCATGGTTTGGAGAAATATGTGTAATCCCACAAAATATTTTTCAAAAGAAAAAAAAAAATCTGACGGCATTGTTGTAATTACCTTGCTTGCTCTGTGAAGAATGGGTCCATCCATCCTCTCACTAAACCCCCGCCTGACTGCAGGGTGGTGGTGGCACTTTGGCTGAAGTAGGTTCTTCTTCCTCTACCTCCACCGGGCAGGCAATGGGTAGCTGAAGGGCTAGAGAAATACTCAATTTGTCTACTAAATGCGAATGCGTAATGGCAAAGGAGAACGAAGGCCTGTAATCAAAGTGCTAATAATGGTGCTAATACTTCTAGTGCCTGATATGGAGCATATTTATTTTGTCAAGTTACATACATCACATTTACGTTAAGAACTGCTGTTTAGGGCATCAGCAAGTGCCCCTTTCTGGGACCTTCAGAGCTTGTATACGCTTTTGTGAAAAGTGTCACATGAATGGAAAAAATACCCATGTAATTAAGAACGATGCAGCCCTTTTTAAGTGATATATTTTAAGGATATATTGTCTTGAGTAGTAATCTGTTATCCTACTTATTCTTTATTGGCACTCTGGAACCAACAGTTACAAATGCATTAATCTTACTGCACTCTCTTTTGAACCATTCGGTCTGGAGTATGTAATGCATTTATCTTTCAGTCTCATGGGTCTGATCTGAAGACTTTTGAAATCAATGGAACAATTCGCGGTGCTTTCAGAGAACGGTGGAAATGCATTAAAAAGACGTTGGGACACATTCAAGTTGAAGCTATTTCTTGCAAGGTAAAGTTCAGGAAAACGTCTGTGCTGGTGAATGGCAGAATCCACTATCAAAAATTTTATTCAGAAATTAAATGCAAAGAAAGAAGCACAGCAAAAAAAGACATTAATCAAAAGTTATCTAATTTTCAGGCTTTACTTGCATAGTTTCCATACCAGGTATCTAAAACACATCTCCACGTGTAAGCCTTGTCCCCGTCACGTCTTTTGTCCCAATCACTCGTTTTTCTCCAACCTTGACAAGTGCTATCACCCGCTAAAACAACCTGCTGACAATGACTTGTCGTTTCTTGGAGCATATCATTTAGTTCTATGAATTTTTAGCTAGGTTTTCTATTTTAAATTGTTTCAGAAATCGGTTTCTTCGTTTCTAGCGCTATTAACAGCTTATACGTCCCTGACTTGATTATTTCTCATTCAAATTTCCAAGTCTGATTCCTGCCATGTTCACACTGGGACAACAACTCCAATGTACACCCAATAGATATTCGGCCGTGAAATCAAGTCATGCAGTTCTTTGCTCAGGTGCAAATCTACTTTGTTTTCTCCTAAAAGTCTTAGAAATTTTTTTTCTATAATATTTATATATAAAAGAGAAGCCAGGGTGCTGATGCGCTCCGATCACTTGCTTATCCTTCTGACCTTTATTTTGTTATTTTGGTGTACTCCTGTTTTGTCTTTTGTCTTCTATTTCAGTGGCAAATTTCTGGGCTGGGGAACTTCCCTTGTAAGACATCTAATTCCTCATGTCCCTGCTTCATGAACAGAGCTCCAGGCACTGTATTTATACAGATTATAGCCGATCTGTCGTATGTCCTTATATAATGCATTCTAATAGACTTACACTGGGAGAGCATTTTGTAAGTTATGTGTAGGAGCTTCATCATCAAATCCTATTTGTTTCTTGGATTTCTGTTCTAATTCCCATGAATCCCTTTGTAAATGTCCTTTTCTTCACAGAATAATGTCAAACAAATTTTCTGATTGCTGGGTATTGTTTCTCCTGGAATATGATGGATCCTTCTGAGGTAGGATTTGTCCAGTTTTTACATCCACTTCTCTTATCATGACTGAGAGTATTAGAAATATTTGGATTTTTGCATACTTTCTTTGTCTGGAGGTTCCTAAAATCTTTCCTTATGAGTAAACTCATGGAGGTTTTGTTAGTGGACTGGGATGTGAGATACCTGATTTTGAACTCTGACCTCGAGTTCACTGTGATCTTGAATGTCTCAAGCTTGTTCTAACCACAAGAAATTTTGCCAGGCATCCCAAGAGATAAAATGATTTTTAAGACATAGCCATGATGGTCAAACACTAAGGTATCCTGGTGCAACAGCAAAGAGTTCTTTTGACAAAATAAGTGACTTCCCTGATCAAAATAATGAACGATTGCTAGGATAACTATTGGTGTAATCAGTTCGCAGCTGCACTAGGAAGACCGTGCTGGTATCACTGCACAGGCAGAGATCTGCACTGTGAATAAGGCTTCAGCATTTCTGTATCTCCATTTCCAGTCTATAAAATGGAGACTTCCCGTGGAGGAATGGCACAGTTATCGATAGATTCGTTTTATATAATTGGGTACTCTGGTGATGCAATAAGAACTGCCATAAAATACTAACCAGCCAACAGCCTGATAAACCACACAGGTGACGCTGAGGAACAGAAGTAAATTCTGTATCATTTACATTCAAAAAAGCCCCTCTGTTGATCTGGTCAGCACTAAGACAGTGTGAAACGCTATTATGCAAAGATGATCCAGATGTGCTGTGATTGAAAATGTTCCCACTGCATTGCTCTGCGGGCTAGATTTTTTTCTCTTACCTTGATGCAAAGCCACTAAAACTGATGACGTTCCACGTTGCTGATCTGTGGGACGTGGGAATTAGAGCGGTGGTAGAGCAGCGTTCGTAGCTAGTTAGTTGAACTACCTTGTCGGATAAGCAGGATTGTTTTGAATTCAAAGACTAAACTATTCTTTGGGTCTACAGTTTATTACTAGTTCAGGGCTATGCACCGAAGCCGGTATAATCCAATCAGTGCGTGCTATACATACACCGGGTTTGTTGACTCAGGTCTCCGCCGGTGTAGACATCTCTATTGCCTGGTATGGCCATGTCCTGTGATTATGGGACTCATCCAGACAATTATATCATCCTTTCTTCTCTAGAGTATGCTGTGCCGTAAGCCTTCAGTTTATCTGGTACTTTACATATTTTTAACTTTTTCTTCCAATGCCTCAGTATTTGTCAGACTATTACATCTTCTCACTCTGCAACTGTGATGACATTTCGGAGAACAGAACAAACGACCTATGTTTTAGAGTTTGTGCTTTTTCTCTCAGAAAGCACGATTAAAACTATGTTCTCACTGTTCTGAAGGCTTAATTTATTTGTCTTTCACAGACAGATTATTTAAATTATCTAATATTCAAATGTAAATATTCAAATATAAGTCCTATTTGCTGTGGATCTTAAAACAAAATCTTTGTTTCTTAAATCTTTGTTTGCAATAGAGGAAAGTATCTTATGTCAAGGAAAAAAAAAAAAAGCACTTGCAGTTCATCTTTTGGATAAGACTATTACAAAGCTATTTGAGGCAAAAGTCCAACACACAAAACCACATATTGTATTGCCTCAGGTATGTAAGAATGAATTACAGGATTTGAGCCTTATTTATTTTCCATAACAGCTTAAGAATGTTAAAGAACAAGTTAAAAAGTAGTCACTTGTTTCTTTGTTCGTGGTTTTGTTGTTGAGGGGCTTGGGGGTTTTGTTTGTTTGTTGTTTTTTTTTCTTAAACTTTATCAAACCAGAATATGAAAGTAGGTCACTGCAGCAGAGCAAGGGCCTTGCATAGCAGAAAACAGCTCCGCAGCCACCGGGGATGGAGCCACATCAGGTATGCAGTGTCACACTGGTTTTGGAGCTGGCTCTGCATGAGCAATGCAGTTCAACAGCTCTGGAGCCAGAAATGTTATCCACCCCGTGGCGACCTGCTGCCCAAGGCACGCGCTGCCGCTTGGCCACTTCTGTACCCGATTTGGACCTCAGCCTCATCCAGTGCCAGAGGGGCAGCACCAACCCGCTGTCTGCTCTGCTGAGCCCGGGGACCAGGAAGGACAAGCTGGTCTTATGCAGGATCAGATCATTGGTATCACTTAATGTTTGTAGATTGTTGAAACCTGGTCATACTACCATACAAAATGTTCTCCTCCACCCGAGACAGTTTTGACCTGAGATTTTAGGGGCTGAGTTTGTGAACTTTCATGGGTCTTGAAATGCGTTACGATCCGTTTTGGATGAGAGAAGGGCCTCCTTGCATTCTAACCGACCTCAGACGAATCTGGGACGCTAGGGGTGGCTAGACCAACCTCTCATTTCAAGTTCGATCCCTTTGAGCAAGGTTAAGACACAAACGAAGTAAGATGTCATGAGTCCACCCATTTATTAAACCACTCGTGAAAAGAGAAACAGCGATAGGAAAGAAAGGAAGGAAGGAAAGGTGGAAGATAAAGCAAGAGTTCGGGATAGGAAAGCGCAACTAGTCACCACCATGGATCCGCAGCGTCCCGGGGGTCCTTGCTTCTGGGGTCTTCGGTGGTGGGAGATCTCCATGGTGGGGGATCACCATGGTGGGGGGTCTCCAACAGGGTCTTCGGTGGTGGTGTCCGAAGTGGGATCTCCCACAGGGTCTGGGTTGGTGGTCTTTTATAGGATGCGTGCCTGAGGCAACAGTTCCATCTTGAGCAACCCAGGACGATGGCACGTCTCTGAGCCTCTCCCATATCCCGTTATCTATATCAAACGGGAGGCTCCTGGTGATCGTCCTTGCGATCGTGTGAGCAGATAACATCTTGCGCAATCTCCTGCAAGATTTTGTTATCTCCTTGTTGGCAAGCTTTGAGACAAATGTTCAGCTGTTTCGTCCCTCACAAAATGGCAGGTCTACCTGTTGGCCACCATAATGTTTTGGAGAAGGCATCAAAGTATGGTGGTGAATGTTTGTTTTCCTTCTTGTTTCTTCCTTTTTAAATGTCTGTTCTCTTTAGAGTGGACGAAAACTCTTGGAGAGGATTAGCACACGAGGGAGTTAGTTAACACCACTTAACCCCAGGACAACACCTCACTTCTGTGCAAAACTGCCTTGCCTTTGATGTCTGCAGGAGCCTGGAGTCCGGTGAAAAGAGGAGCAGGTGGGACACCAGAGGAGATCGTCTTCCTTTGGAAGTCTGAATCCATCAAACAAAACCTTAGGACATTGTTTTAAATGCTGACAACAAAGCGAACCCCTGATATGGCACACTGCTTTGTAGAGTTAATTTGTGGACTGGGGAACAGAAATGCTTTCTTAAAACATTGCTGTGGAGCCAGATACTTCACTTTATACACCCTCCACAGCGGCGGATTCTTGTCACAAAATCTCACATCTAGGCTCTCCGACAAAAGCAGGGAAGTTGTGAGTGCCTACAGACGAGGCAGCTCCAAAACGATTTTTCTGTGCATGTGAATAGAGAATCCATCGTTGCAAGAAGAGGTAAGAAAAAGACCGAGGCTTTTTCAAACATCGTAGCTTCAAATCACAGCGATTAAATTATAGTCCGAGCACAGACTGAACAAGAGGATGTTGGTGAAGTAAAAGTACATGCATGTAACTCTTCAGACTCGTGCAAGGTGTTTGTATGTCGAGTCAGTACCCGTACCCTCACACAGTTAGGGGGGTGCTGGCTGTGGAATTTCATTTGAAATCTTAACTTTACCTAGGATTTCTAACAGTAATAATGATAAATATAAACGCAAATGGATTTCACCAAGGGCAAGAAGTTTGGCAGCTCTATTAGTTTTCTTTTTATCTAATGCAAATTATTTTTGGAAATATTCTTAGAAGTTCCTTGTCTTGAAGTCGTTTCTGGTAAAGATAAAATAAAGGTCCAGTTCTGCTACATCTGACAAGCAGAGAAATGCTTTATGAGTGTAAATAAATGATCAGTGAATTTCTCATGTTTTAAATGCATCTACGTGTTAGGAGAAATGAGAGAACAGACTGACACCTCTCTTATTTATATGAAGTTGATATTTATATTAAGTTTTAAAGATTCATTTTCACATGAAACCAGCTTTAAAATTATGTTTTCAATTCCCAGAGTATAATTGTTACTTTATGAACATTTGAAGTTAATCACATTGAGTAAGTTATTGGTAAATGATGTCTACTTTTCCATGGATGATCTGTGCTCAGAGTTTAGGTGCCACACACAGGAGCCATCCTGCATCAGGTGTTATTTTTATTAATGCTGAAGAATGGACATTTAATTTTACCTCCTTTTTAAGTTTAATATTGAGCTTCATTTTAACTTCAGCTTCAATATTTAGTTTAACTTTAAAGCACACTGATTTTGTTCTATTTGTAGTTAGAAGGATGGGAAAGCAGCAAAGAAAAACCCAGCATTATTGTTTTGATTATACCTCAAGCTTACTTTTTAATATTTCAGGGCATCTTTTCAAAGCAAGGAAATATTCCAGTCCTCCTGACTTCTTGCTATCTGTGCTGAGACTGTCAGTTATTGCATGGCCACTTGTCCACCAGCCACTGGGCTGATGCCACCAATGAATCTAGTTTATGGCCCTAACTAGCCATCAGACTTGCAGACACCACTGACCTGAAAGGAGAAGAGGTGGCAACGTCACTGGAGAGATCAAGGTCCGAGACAACAGTGATACAGCAGAGGTGACTCTGAGAGAGGAAAACCAGCACAGAAACTTTAACTTTGCATGGTAATACTCCTTTTTTTATTGTTGTGAGCCTGTTTCAAAGTTAATTTCACAAGTTCAGATGCATTTGCAAGTAATTATTTCCAGTGTCTTGCTGTTGCATTCAAATTTGTCAGTGCAACTGATTCTCAGTTTCTTTAGAATCAGATCCCTTCTGCTTAGAGGTGAAGCCTCATTAGCCTTCACAAAGCAATATAAAAGGGAAATGTCTGAAATTATATGATTGGAGATGTGTAAAACGACTTGTGGAAACGCAGATACCTGACAAGCCATTAATGAGATCATTAAAAATATTCAAAAATTCAATTTCATCTGAAAACAAGAGATTTGTTGTAAAATGCTTAAAAATATGTTAAACCCCTGCAACATAGTTTGAAAATGCACAGTGAATTTTACTTCCTAATGCTGGGCATTGACCGACACGCTAGTAAAAGAAAAATATCAATATTTAAATCAAATTGAATGGCAGGCTGTAACTTCTCCCATCCACAGAAATACTTCAGGTGTAAATTGTACGGTTATCTGCAACGGAAGTATACAAAAATCCCCTTAGGGATACGGTGGTGCGGAGACTGCACATCTGCTCATACCCAAAAGTATAGCAGTGGTAAAGACGCAGTCTTGCCAAATGTATTCCTCAACTAATTTTGACATGGAATTTTATTCTTAGAAATTAAGAGGAATTTCATCAGGTTTAAACCAGCTGGAAATTGGAGCCTGGCAAAGAGATCTCTGTTTGCAAGGACAAACGTTAAAGCTTGTGGCTTTGGACTTATCAATTTCTCTTGTGCCCAGACTGGACAGCCCTGTTTCATCCACAAGGAGCCGGAGCACCTTTTGAATGTTGAAGGAAGAGTTTTATCAACCTGGATAAAAATCAAACATTTACTAAAGTGCTGGCTCTGCATCAGGTGCCCTACGAGCGTGGTGGGATGAGCTGCCTCGTGTGTTTGCATCCGAGCCGCTCAGCTGTGGAGAACGTAGGGACAGCCCTGGCAGAAACAGTGGCTCCAGCAACGAAATCCTGACGATGAAACCCATGGGGTAAGCTGTTGACCTGATCAAACGCTGCCTGAATACTCCATGGCGTAAGCCATGCCTGGGCACTGCAGTTGCTGATCATCGACGTGGCCGTGTCAGATGATGCTCCATGCACCGCAGAGAGCCGGCGATCGATGGTCCTCACTGCAGTGCTCCAGCGGAGTGAAAGGTGGGGAATAAGCTCCTGGGTGCCTGGTCCCCGACCCAAAGGGCGGTGTTCGGTCTCTGAATACATCAGCTATCTGTTCGATGGATGTCTTGTCCATAATCTCTTGGCAGGCTGTTGCGGCTAGTCTCTCTATTGATTTTTGCTTAGAAACACCTAGAGCTATTAAATCACAAATAAAATCTGAAGAGTTCCATTTTCAAGGCATTTAACTCATTTGGAGGCAAGGTTTATTTATTGTCTGATGGGCAATCGAATAGCTCTGCTTCTTTCTAAGTAAAGGCATCGTACAGACAACTGACAACTGAGTCAAAATCCATCCAACTACACTGAGGTCTAGCCCAGAAACTGGACTCAATTTGGGCTATTAGTGTCCATGCATCTTCCTGTTTTTCTCCCTCTCTTGCTTCTCTTTTGGTCTGTTTTCCCAGTTTAACTGGGGAAAAAACATCCCTATATCTTTCTGAACCTGTGTTTCCTTAGAAGCAGACACTGCTATCATCAATACTGCGTGGCAAATCACGATGGACCCAGTTTGAAAGCAATCAGAAAGTTTGCCTTTCCTTCCAAACTGGGTCCAAAAGGCAAACTTTCTGATTGCTTTCCATTTGCTTTCCTTGTCTCCCCTTCTGTTATTTTTTCTGCCCTACTCTGGATCCAGATGTTTTGTCCATGGCTCCTTGCAGATTTGCTGAGAAGAAGTCAAGGTGAGACAAAGCTGTAGGTGCAAAGTTTGGGGGGGAGAGAATCAGGTGTGCCGATGGGGCTGCCCGCTGGGGTGACATTTCTGCATCCCATGCCAGCTGCCCTCTTTGGTGTTTACCTCTTCAAGAAAGACAGAAAATTACCAAACAACAAAGGCAGAGTCAAGAGGAGAAAACAATCAAGGCACCTCTGTCTGGGGTAGAAATCGTTACTGGCATAGGGAGAAGGCTAAGGTGTGTAAATGGCAAGAATATGGGGAGACTTCATGTCTTCAGATATTTTTTTACCTTTAAATAAGGCTAAGTTTTTAGTAAAAAAAAAATGTCTTATTTAATTGTAAGTCCCTCAGGGCCCTTGTAAAAAAAAAATGTAATATTTCACTGCATAAATGACAAACCTAAATCTATATCAGAGAATGTCTCACTTTTCTATTTACTTAAATGATGAAAGATGGTTTATTATGACTATGACAATTTTCTGACTTTTTTTCTTTTATGTTTTCTTAACACAGATGACATTTAGACTAGGAAAAAAAAAAAGGTAAGACCAGCCGTCAATAAGTGGTTTTATTGGTTAAATTTTAATGTTATTTTTAAGCAAGCAATGAATTACTTTGACTAATAACTGTAGAGCCAGACATGATTCATTCTCATAATTAGGTTGACAGTCACCATCAATCCTGTAGTTTTCGTTCATCTGATTATAAAATCTTGTCTCCTTTTCCCATATAACATCCTACCAAATTGCACCCCATGAAATACGACATGCTTGCTGGGGCTTTGCTTGGAGACTCCTCAGAATAACTTTTGCAATTACGGAGCTACCGCCACGGTGGGTCAGCACCCAGCCCTGAGATTCAGGCTGGAGCCAAAGCTTGGGGAATATTGACAAGCTGGAATAGCTTGCGGCCTTTGCAGATCGTGGCTGTTTTTGTAGAGGAGTTAAACCTAGGAAGCTTCAGGTGCAAATCAATCTGTCTCAGAGGAACTGAGCACAGCCAAAGCACTTGCACTTGTTGAGCCAGCAACCCTCAAGGGGACTGAGGTAACGTTACACTCCATTTAATTACTGCACGTACGTTTGGAGAAAAGAAATCACCTAGTGTGTGGCAAGAAGCTTTCGTGTGTTCTAGATAAGACAGGTGGGTGATTTCTCAAATGCTGGCCTGTACGACACCGAATCGAAATAAACATTGCAAAGAAGCTTTCTCGCTTCTTTTTGTGAAGCAATCTACCCACCAATAACGTTGAATATTTGAGGAAGATACAGGTGTTGGTTTATTAGGGAAATTGATTGCAACTCTTTTATTTCAGTAATTTCTTTATTTACTTTTATTTTAGAAAAATATATCCACGTACATTGAGACATTGCTACTTCTATAGCTAAAAAAGTATTATCTATCTTGGGTCGTACTCCCAGCAGCAAGACAGACAAGTTGTTTCAACCTTCCTGGGTGTTCCCACAAGAGCTTGCAAAGTGTTTATCATATTGATGTGTAGGAGAATAAGTGTTTATTTACTACCAAACAGTATAGCTTTAAAAAAAAAAAAAAAAAAGTTTAAACTTTTTGGCCTGTCCTAATAGTATATAAGCATATCACTTCATCATGACCTGGTGCTGGGGGCTGGCTGGCTGTTAGGCAGCCAATTTTCATTGCTCCCACTGCAAGAAGAAACACTCCTCTTGTAACAACTGGGTCACCTTCCTAACTGTGTTTTTATACCGTAGCTCACACTTTTGCTTGTTGACAGATTTAGAGCACTTTGTGAAAGCAATAATTGGCCTGGGAATATAGCTGGCATGCTTCCCCCGAAAAGAGCTTGAATTAGATTGCCTTAGGTCTTTCATTAACCGGTAAAACTAATGCAATGTGCAACCGCAACTGCCGTGCTCTTTCGGGAGCGTGCGGCACTCCTGCTGCAGGAACCGGGAGGGCAGCGTGCGCCGCCCCCCTCCCCAGCCCTCCCTGGCTGCGCTGTTGCAAATGTTAATTTTTCGCATTTATACAGCGGTTTCCCTCATTGGAACCCCCAAGCATCCCCCCAGCGGACGCCTCGGGAAGGATCTGTAACGCCTGCTTCGCCCAGGGGGGTGAGGCAGACCCATAGCCCGTGGTTCATCGCCCTGCGGTGTGTAAAAGCAAAAGCACAGCGAGCTTTCGCTCATCTGCAGATGCAGCCCATCACGATCTCAACCCTCGGACTCTTCTAAAGTATCTGAGAAGGTTGAGATATCCTACAGTGCAGAGGGGGGCACGGGAGGGACCCACAGCTGGGTGCTGGGGTGCGGGGGGTGTTGTAAGCCCAGAGAAGGCGAGCGGATTCGTCTCAACGAAGGGATGCTGAAGACGGGCGGGGAGGTCTCCTGTCCTGCAGCACGCCCCGTTCTTTGTCAGGGAAGAAGGCAGAGTTGGCCAGCGGTGAAGACATTCAGCTGGGGTTTGGGGCTGGTTTATTTTGGTTTGCGGAGTTTGGGTTTTTTAGTTGTTTGGTTTGTTGGTTTGTTGGTTTGTTGTTTTTTTTTTTTTTTTTTTTTTTTTTTTTTTTTTTTTTTTTTTTTTTTTGTGTGTGTTTTTTTTTTTTTCTGGACTGGCTCTTTTATCTCAAAAAAGAAAAAAATCTTTCATGAATTTGTAGAAAGATGCTTCAGGAATTTAATGAAATAGGGTCATACTCTGGCTATTAATATTAATGCCTTAATCCTGGATTTGGAGATGCCTTCTAGAATAAAACTAGAAAATTGTGCACTTTTTGAAGAGTTGGTAATGATACAGGAGTAAAATGTATCCCATTTGAGTTCTATATATCGAAAGCTCCTGTCTGAAGAAGTATTTCTGAGGCGATTCAAAGATCCTGAAAGAAAACCTGTATAGGTAATCTCAAGATTTATTGTTAATTATTATGGAATTGGTACCTAAGCAGCTAAAAAGCTTTATCTGGGCAATCATTGTATCTTTTCAAAATGAAGAGAGATTGGATAAAAGGCAGTGGGAGGGTAAAAATAGAATTATTATGTAAAATTATTTTGGAAAGAAAATAAAGTGCTTTTCCATCTAAGACATCCCAGTTTGTTCCGTTCACCGTGATGCTCTTTCCTCTGAGAAAAAAAAAAAAAATCCAACTGATTATATACCTTATGCCTGGTTTCATTCACGGAAGGTAATTTTAGGAAATTAATTTCCCTCATTAGGTTGTATAACTCAATACTAATTTACTGGAATGATCTAGGGAAGCAGAGGTAGACTCATCTTTAGATATTAAGGTATTTCAGTAAGAAACCCTGGAAGTTTATTATTTCTGTCAGTTTGGAGAATTTTGTTAAGGTGCCTGATTTGAAGGATGGTCTATGAAGTCTGTAATAAACACCTCTGTCCTGGAACACTTAGACATTTTAAGGCTGCTATGGCATTACTTTCATAGATACGCTACTGAATGAATCAAAACTAAGCACATGCCCTTAGGTTAGGCCATGCGTCTAACTCAGAAAAAAAAGTTCTTATTCAGGAAAATCATATATATGAAATATAATTTGTCCTGAAGTGCTTCTGAGACCTATATCCCTGAAACAGCAACAGCAACTAAACAAGAAAAAAAAAAATAATTGATCCAGGACAACTTACTTGTTGTTTGGTATTTTTTGGAAGCAAAAAAACCAAGAGCAGTACCACTTTTGCTCTTCACGTTTGGGAGTGGATCTGTACTAATAGCAGTTTGCTTAGTAAAGTCATATGTGTTAAGTTATGATGTAACCCTTTTAATCATCGTTTCTGGGAAGAATACATGTTTCTCTATGTGGTTCAGTAAGCAAAACTAAAGTAGTAAATTAAAGCAAAAGTAGTAATTTATACCGTTAAATCCAGTAATACCAAATGTATACTGGTTTTGTTACCAGCCCTCTCTATATAACATAAATACCTGGTGTATATTAAAATTCTCTCTCTGCTTCTGTGTTGATGGGTTGAAGTATGTGAAATAAAAATAAACAATTAAAAATCTTATCTGATATAACAGTTGAGATGGCTTCTGCAATTAGGTCCCCAGGAACTTTATACTCATATTTTTAAATATCCTTCAAAAATAATACAAGCATAAAATAAATACTACTGGTTAGAGAATTATCACCAGTTAGTGTTAAGTCCAAGTGTTTTTACTGACGTGGAATCTGATCCTGAAAGTTATCTACTTGTCCAGTGATGTTGATTTTAATAAGAGATTTGCACATAGATGTGTACATAGATGTGTATTAAATTTAATACACATAGATGTGTATTAAAATCTTCCTCAAGTCCTTCCTAAAGATTCTCCTGGTGAGGGTTTTCTACTCCAACAGCTCTCATTGGGAGTATCGACAAAGAGATTAACAATTATTTTGCTGGGCTTCACAGAAAGCTGTTGTTAGAAGTCCTTCCGAAGATGACACTATGGAAGCCACTGAGATGCAAGGTAAAGTTTCGTTGTGGTTTGAAAGCTGGCTAAGAGACATCTTGTGAAAGAAAGGGAAAAATGATCCTCATGGCAAGAGGCAATGAGGAGGTTCCAGCATTAATAGTGAGACAATAACATTTGTAGGATACTGATCTCTTAATATTTGGCAAAGCTCGACAATATCAGAGGAATTTGAAAATACAAGTAAAATAGTAGTGCAGAGTCTGATACATCCGTTGCTGACAAATACACCTAAACATGATTTTGGGCATCAGTACAAGATTTTTGTTTAACATGCATCACTTTTCAAAGTAGTAAACAAAGTCCTAGTGTGCGCAAAGTATAAGCACTACAATACAGCCCAGGGAATAGATGTTATTCCACTGATGAACGCTAAATGCTCAGCCAGATTATTATGTTAGTAGCTAGTCAGAAGGAAAAGATACAGAAAAAAATATTTGGGTATTTCAGAAATACTGCGGCGGGCAATGTGAAGCACTGGATTTCTAGGAAGACTGCTGTAAGAGCTGAGAGTCAACAGATTGAGGTAAGATGCTCAAGACAAGAAACAAATCAAAGGAGACGTGCTTAAGTTACATTGTCCAGTAAATAATTAATGGTGTACTGAGAGTAAACTAGCTGCTGCTATTTGCTGGTTTAATAACACAATTAGGACAACAAGTTGTCAAGCACACAGTTTACTACAGCAGAAATACCTATGTATTAAAACAAATTATACAATAATAGTGGAAACCGTTGCTGTAAGTTTACGCGTATCAAGGCCCAAAGTTTAACTGGGGCAGAAAGTGGTATCTGGGTGCCTGGATCTGTATCCTTCCTCGGCTCTTCTGAAGAAATATGCATCAGCACTCTTCTAGGCATATTTCACCCTCTAGCATTGGGTTACAGGCTAATTTCCTCTGAGGGAAAAAAAAAAAAAAGTCATTCTTTTGATTGCAGTTGCCTATGACAGGGTTTCTTATAATTTTCTATGATGGATTTGTTGCTGCCCACTGGCAGGAATAGAGTAAGGTGGCCACGAGTCTGCTGCAGTAAGGAAATTCTTTTATCCTGTGATATATTTCTTGAAAAGGAACTGTAGATTTGGTTTACACATAGGCTGACACATCATATTCAGTCAACTAAAAACCAATATAGACTGTAACAGAAAACACCGATATGGTGGATAAAGATATGCATGTATTCAAATATCTTTTATTTCTTCTCTGCATTCACATTTAGAGATAACTGCAAGTGGTAAGCTATCCAAGTATAAAATTGTCTGGCAAATTTGAACTCGGTGTTTTAAACTTGGATTACGGTCAATCCTTGACTGTAAGGATCTTATTTCCATTAATGTGTTACCAGAACAGTGCCGGAGGGCCGGCTGTTAAAACCCTGCCACTAGCTCAGGGAGGAGATGGGAGCAATTTAGATTTCCATGCTCCTGAATATGGATAAATCACCCTGTTAACTCCTTTCTGCTAGAGTGACTTCTCGCTGGGACTCATAAGCATACTTCACAAGAGCAAGGTTGTGAGGCTTTTTTAATTTGGAGAGAACAGGCTGCTCTCTACAGCGTATTCACCCTTCATCCCAGCTCCAAGTTCCATAAGGACCACAATGAGTCACGCACAATATGCCCAGGCCAAAATTTTTATATTGGATGCTGAAAGGTAACTACTGAGATCTTAAGGATCAAAAAAAACCCCAACAAAACCAAACCCGAACCCCCACACCCAAAGTATTTTAGTATAAAACCCTACCAGTAAAATTCAGATCCTTGATGCACATAGCACTAGATTGTCACAGGTATCTGTGGCTGCGCTCAGCTTTGCTGTGGGGCTTGCAGACATTCACCTTGGAGGAAAAAAAACATCCCTCGTTAGCTGATGCCTAAAATCTCGGTAAAGAACCAGTTTTTACGTGACAGAAGCATAACAAAAAAAACCCCAAGCAAACAAACCATAAAACCAGATACTCTCACCAATATAAGGTATGGGAATGACAGATATGGACTTGAGGTCTAAAAGTCAATACAGAAGGGGAGAAGTCGATTAATGATCTTAAATGACAACAAATAATGTCAGAGCTTCAAGAAAAACAGATTTTGCTGAATATGCTTTTCAGTATAAGAAATGAAGCCACAAGTTGAGAGCAGAACATTAAATATATATAAATGATGAGGACTGGGAATACAAAAAAGTGAAAGGCAAGTTAGTGTGTTACATAAAACATGAATAAATAGTCAACAACATTTTATAGTTAAAAAGGGGAATTTTGTTTAGTCCTTACAGCACTGTCCTTCTTCATTTTGAAATCTGCAGCACGTATGGTCACTGAATTTATGCATTTATTGCACCCATATGCACGTGCACACTTACATACGTACCTCCCCCAGCTCAATAGGGCAGAAAGGCATAAACAGAACATATCAGGCTGGGAAAAAAAACATAAACACTGGCATTTTGGGCTTTTTAAAGTCCCTGGCTGACTTTAGCTGGACCACGCTTTTAACCAAAGCTTTTGTTAGTAATAGCTTGGAGGAGTCTGCATATCGTAAAGTATTCAGATAACACACAGAAATCTGAAATTGAAGCCAAGAGAACCTTTATGCTCACGTTAAAATGGGACTCTCTCACACCTAAACGAAGAAGGACTTTATGAACCTTATGTTCTATGTCGTTGTGATGTTGTGCAAGGTTGAACGCATGCAACGACAAACATGCACGTGGACAAATGTGTGGTGTTTACTACAGCTGTAATACTCATCTGAAATGATCCTAAGTTTTTTTCTCCTTTGGTTTAAACTTTTTTTTTTACTTAGATTTATTTTTACTGTTGCTACCTTATTGTTAGTCTTCAATCTGGGCTGAAAAACTCCAGTAACAATATTCTCTTGCGTATTTGCTACTTTAAGCAAAGCATACAGGTTTCTTCTAATCTAATGCCTCGATTTTGACTGCTTCATAAAAAAATAAAAGATTGCCTTTAACATTTTAACAGTTGTTAAAGCAGCAAAAGAGATAAAAGAAAGCTAAAGGGTATGCAAAGATTGAATTAAGGCATTTCCCAGCATTTTGATGACAAAGTTTGACCATTACAAGGAATAAATCAGTTTGCCATCGCTGCGGACAGCTAGCTGAGACTGAAGCTGAAACTGTTCCATGGGGAAATGTGCTGAAAGATAAAAGGAGTCATATTCCTTATTTTGTGTGAAGAAACATAGAAGGGATTTTGAGAGACCAGGAGATATGCAAATCTTTTCCAGGAAAATGAGAAGGGAGAAGATCATGTATACTCTAGTTCTGACATTTCCCAATGAATAGTCTAAGGATATTTCATATTTTTAGAATTTGAATGAAAATTCAATTATTTAGAAATTGAACAAGGTTTCATACACATTCTGTATTTTATTCTTAAAGGAATGGTGGGTTCCTAATCAAGAGTCCCAAATCCATGGACATCTGACTGTACAAGTACTTCCCATTCACAGCTGTCCTCCCGCTGCCTCTGGTAAGCTAACTCGTTTGGAGGTGTGATCCGGATCCGATTTAGAGTTCATACAATATAATTAATCTGAGATAAAATAGACACATATTTGTATATTGCTCTAACGACTCAAGAAGCAAAGGCCCTTTGTGGAAAGATACCTTGGAACACGCTGAGGACCTGAAGTCCTTAGAACCCCCCTGGGGCTTGTTCCTTTAGGCCATGTTTCCCAGTGCCTTTAGGCACTCAGCGAAAGAGAGCTGAGCTTCCATGGCTTTGCCAAGGTGCCTGAGAAATTTAGGGCAACCTCTATTTTTTTTCTAAGCTCTACCTTCTAGACCTAGAATGTCTTCAGGAACATATGTTGTCTGCAACTTTACCTGTCCCTTTGTCTACAGCATAGGGTTATGATTACGAGTATTCTGCTCCATGGCCACCTTCTGTGTTGGTCCCTGTCCTTCATGTATGGCTTTTGAAAATCTGCAAATCAACTATCATCCTGGTTAGGTACCAAAATGACTTCTAAGCTTCCAATCCTTAAGTAATTTTTGAAAACAGGATTCTTATTCTTCAGATAAAATACAAAAATATTATCCTTGGATATTACAGTTTTTTTCTTCCTCGGTTGCAATGTAAAATTTGAGGTGTAACTCATCACCAGGATCCCTGTTGTGCTTTGGAAATTGCTTGCACACCTGAGGCTGCTCTCTGTCCCCTCTTTCTCATGGCCAGATCCAGTCCTACAAGCCAGGGCTGCAAATTGCAAGGTCCGGTTCTTTAACAGTTAGAATTTGTTTTGTTCCCAACTAATTTATTGGGGACAAAAGGAGCTCAAAGAACAGGAAGCTACCATGGACGACCTCAGGAATATGGCTATGATTATGTCCCTTGGTTCTGATGCTCTGAAAAGTCTCCATGTTTTTGCATTAGCCACAGAACAACAACAAAAAAAGAAAAATAAAATACTCTTCCGTTGTGAAGTTGGCACAGGAATCTGAAGCCCCCCCTTATGATACTAGAGGAAACAGCCTAACCTAACCTCAAAGGATGGAGTTACACACTCTTGGCCACCCTCCTCACTATGGCACTGTGGGGTTTTAATTTGGAACATGGTGCTAAGCAAATTAACAAACAAATAACATCTTTATTTATTATTAATAACTTATTTATTACTTATTAATAAATAAATAAATGACCTTTAAGGTCCCTTCCAACCCAAACCATTCTATGCTGCTATGAAAGAAGTAGCACCATGAGATGCTGAAGAACATCTCACGGTGCTACTGGAACCAAGAGAAAAATGAATGGCATTAACTGCTGTGGAAATTATCCACGTGCTTCTGCTTGCTATCCGCATTTTCTCTTAGGCCAATATTAGCATCCTGCTAGTAAGTACCTCCTTTCCAGCACGAGCTCTGGTTTGCACAAAGCTGCTCAGGGTTTCACCTATGCCACTGCTTCACAAATGCGGTGGGACAGTTTGTCCTTCAAGACCTTGCTTCGGTTCTTGGCCCTTCAGTGCCAGCTCTTGATTATAGTTGATGGGAGGTTCCCAAAGCGTCACTTGAAGGAGCGTCACGAAAAAGGTTTGTAAATCTGTTGAGTTGTTTATAACACGATTGGAAACTTTAAAATTGTAATTGTAAATTTAGAATTATAAAATTGGAAATTTTCCTTTTTTCTCTCTCATGTTTTCTCATTTCCTTTTTCTTCACCAAGAATCCCTAAACAGTTGCAGATATTCCGCATCGTTCTCAGTGTCACTTGCTGTCCTTATTAAAATTTTGTCACATAAATGAAGAGCTTAATGCCCCATAATCGTATATCAAATGGCAAGCTACTCCATCTCCTCAACCTTTAGAGCGTTCTGTAATTGGATTAACTGGCAATTGTTGTTCTTCCCTCGTGCAGGCTCAGCAGCCTGCGAGGAAGGGAAGGGCCTGTCGATGAAAATACAGCGTTTCAGAAGGTTAGCGCGGGTAGGCAGGCTGGGGGGTTGTTCTGCCCACTTGCTAAATCAGGCATGAAGATTTTTTTTTTTTCTCCTGTTGTTTTATCGTCATGAATCAAACTCAAGAAAGAGCAAACTGAGGAACAGCACAAATCAATTTGTGTGGTTCTGACTGTAACAAGAGAGGGAAATAGCGAGGGGTGCCTTTTTTTCTCTGCTTTATATTTCAGGTGTGTGTATGCTGCTGATTGAAACCCATCTCCTGGGCTCCAGCTGGTGGTGGTACAAACGGGAGGAGGGCTCCTTCAGCATGGTAGCTAAGGTAATGTCTGTTTGAATTTGAAAATGTTTAACCTACCTCAGACACGAGATGAATTCTTTTATAGCATATGATCCATGGGAACGCTTAAAAATTAATTTCCACATGCCAGAACGCTCTTCCAGCGTATTGAAAGAGACTGACTAAGGCACTGATTAAAGCAAACTGGAAAGCCCTGGGCATTCCCACCACTCCCACCTCGCTGCTGTGCAGAGGAGAGCTGCTTGGCTGCTAAAGCAAATGGGTATGAGACTTTTGCATTTTACCAAAGAAGACGACATCCCAACCGTCCTTTAAGGTAGCTAATGAACCTTGGTGATTTAAGCTCGGTTGTGTCTCTCTGCCCCCATGAGCTGAAGGAAGGAAAGGCAGTTGCTTTCTGAAGCGGGCAGGGCTGGGGAGATGCTCTGGGTGGGATGAGAGACCACTTTCCTCCCAATGACTGAGCGGTCCAGCTTTGCTCGTCCTCTGGAGATATGTCTCAGTGCTCCTTCGAGAATAATGTTTGGTGATTCCTCTATACTTACAAGTATACTTGCATACTTACAAGCCAGTGAGTAAAGGCTCCTTTAAATAATGATGCCTGGAACCAATTAATTAGCTTTATATATGTGTATATATATATTTTTTTTACAGCTATGATGTATAGGCTGTTTGTTTCTCTCAGATATTTAGCATAAGAACTATTCCAACCCTGATGCAGCGAGAGTTTTCACGGTAAATTGTGGTACTCGGTGTTAGGGGTCTATACATACTGCCCAACTGATGTCCTCTCGATCGTGTCTAAACACCAGCAGCACAAAACGTCGAAGTTATACCCCAAACAAATGTCTGGCTACCATTTCTAAGAACACATCGAAACATTCGGACTTCAGTTCCACAACTATTTCCCTCCTGATCTGTATATGGAGTGTATTAGTAACTGTCTGGGAGTAAAACTCCAAATATTTATACATAGCCTAAAGCCCAGTAGTCACATTCGGTGAAATCATCTGCTCAACTGTGTGCTGGCTGTGGGTGCCTTCGTAATTGGGAGAGATGGTAAAATACTTAAGTGCTTCTAGTGAGCTTTGTGTCAAAGTTATTTTATAATAAATTTCTCTTCAGCGTTGTGCTATGTGCTGTTACGGACCAGGCTAGCGTCCCTTTTTAGAGCACAGCCCTAATTTCATCACAGATGAGGAAATATCTCCGATGCACATCCCTCCAAGGGGAGATTTTTTCCTGGGCTAATTGGACAAACAATGACATTTTGAAAAATTAGAGGTTTTGAACATTCCAAAAATATTCCTAGTATATTTTTGCTTCCTCCTAGCTCAACTGCAGCTTGACCTAAAAAGCGCTTGACTTGCTATGTTGCGATGTCGTTTCTTTGGGCGCATTTGGTGCAGGTGAGTCTGGAGTGCTTTGCACGTCTGATTCCAGCATGCCTGGTCAATGCTCAAGGGGAGGGATATTATTTTCTTTTCCCACATCCATTTCAAATTAATAATAAAAAAAAAAAACCTACATTTCCAACATGAAAACCATCAATACTCAAAATATGCGAAATCTATTCTTGTATTTATGCTCCACGTGAGACTTTGAGTCCTATTGGGGGCTGCATTGGTACAAAATGATGTTTCCATTTATTCTCGGGTAATTTAAGAAATAATCCACTCAGCATATTTTTCCAAACATCCTTTAAAAGAATGTGATTTCCTAAATATAGCGCTCTCTCAGCAAAATACTGTTCAGTGCAAAATGATTCCTCTTGGATGGAGTCTTACGGGTGTCTTAGAAATGCTACCATTCCAAGGAGGAGATGTTTCTAATTTTTTATCAGGCGGTTTTTAATGTCTGGAAGCGGCGTGTGACTCTTATTTTTAGGTTCTGTCCTTTTCTTCCGTTCTCTCCAGCTCCCCCAATATTGGTGTTTCCTTAGAAACCCTGGCTGTCAGATGGCAGCGTAAAAATATGAAATGACACCGAGCTGTCATTTGGGGAAGATGATTATTGTGCAAACAACGTGTTTTCTACTGCTGGCAAAAATCTTGGGTTCAGTCCTCTTCCTGAAAACAATAATTTCAGGCAAGATTTAGGAGAGGGAGGAGCACATCCCTGCTTCCCTTTGCGTACCTCGTTGAGAACGACTATTGCTCTGAGGAAGAGATCATTGCTATGCAGAGATATAACCTTTTTAAGTCCTGGGTTGTGCTCCCGATGCTGGATAGATTTGTTGTCATGAAAGCTGTATACTAGGGTTGCATAACTCTTTTGAGGTGTTTATGTACAAGCTCTCCCAAGGGTGATGTTTTATCAAACCTTATTACAAAAACTCTCCTCTCTGCAAGCTATCAAATTCTTAGCGAGTGATTAAAATTCAGTATTGTGCCTGGTCAAGGATAAGCCAAGGCTGTCTTTCATATTCATGTAAGTAAGCTACAGTACCTAGAAATTTCCAGAAGATTTTGTAGGTATCCTGTGCTGTGGTCACCTATAGGGTCCTGTATTAGGATGGGTTGGATGGATTTTTTTGTTGTTGTTGCTGTTGTGTTCAGAATTTTTTACTTCTTCTCTGCACTGCTTGTGTGAAAGTGCCATGATTTACCCCTTTTCCTGACTCCTTTCCCCTCCGTGTCCCCCCAAACCCCTCTTCTGCACGACGCCTGGACTCCTTCATCAGACAGTGGAGCTCCTCTAACTGGGCTGGGAAATGAATTAGGTTTCATTAGTGAAATGTGCCACTACTACTGATTGCATTAAAGACAACGGATGCTAGCTGGGTCTTGTGGTTGTTATACATTAAAAATCCAAAGCTGGTTTCTTCACTGTGGTGGAAGTGAGGGAAGGAAGTGAGGAGAGGAGGTTCCTGGCACAGTATTTTCCACCAGAGACAGACAGCCTCTCTGCTCTCTTCCGCCACCTCTTCCAGAACAGATGAAGTTTGGTGTAGCAGCTACAGCCTCAATATTGACAATCTCTCCCCTCGCACCTACCAGCAGATGGGAGAGTGGTGGGGCAGTCAGAGCAGGAACGAGTCCTGGATGGACCACTCATGAAGTCAACCATCAAGCAGACTCATGGCAGTCCCTGGAGCTCACGTTGCTCCCCTGGGCTCTCAGCTGGGCTCTGTGTGCATTTTGCCCCAGACTTTGAGGTGTGAAGGTGGATTCTGTTTTGTTTGTCCACAAATATATAAACTGCTGACGTCCTCTGTGTTTGAAGATTATGATCCATGAGATGAGCCGAGGTAAAATCCATGGGAGCGGCAACGCTGTTGCTCTGCTGGAGGATTTATTTTGGTGGGATGTGCCCAGGGAATGTGGGACAAGTGTTGGAGCTCCCACCTAGTTGGGTTTAACCCCAGCAAGCAGCTACTGCACGGTTTACAGGTTGCTCAAGATGTGATCTGCAGTGCAATGACTGTCCAGGTACTCAGGAAGGATTTGCACACCGCAATAGTTTCCTCTCTGGGTGAGGGTTAACAGCGCTGCTGCGTGTCTGCCCTGAGCCTGTGGCTTGCCAAGCATCAGTCCAGGCGACGAGGCAGAACTGAGCTGCCACAGCCACCTGCCCAGATTTACGGATGCAGCTGAGGTGTATGGGCTTGTCTTCCAACAGGCCAGGCATGTGTGTAAGGACGCACCAGGCGACCTGTGACTGAAGGAATTTACATTTTCTGGAAGTCTTGGAGCATTGGTCTGTAAACTTTCTGTCAAGTGTTGCCAGACAGCATCTAGAAGGATGCTCTGCAACATCTATAAGTATTCCCAGGCGATCTTTGCCGTTACAGGAAGAGATGTGGTTTCTGCGGTTCTTGCATCAGTTTGCTAGAGACTTGTTTGCTTAGATAACACTTCATTTTGCCCATCTAGGCTTGCACGACTTGCTTAGCTCTCAGGTTTTATTCCTTTTGATTTCGGTCACTTTGTCACTCGGACTCCATCCATTCAATTTTATCCCCAGTGACATGAGGACACTTTCACAGCATTTAGTGTACACACCCTGACTTGTCCTGATCACCATATAACTTGCGGGTAACCTCGGTTACGGTGTCTTGAATGTTGCACTGTAAAAGTGCCTCGTAAGCCAGACTGACATAACTGCAGGCTTCTCTGATTTTTTTTTTTTTTTACATTTTTTTCTTTTTCCCTGAGTGCTCACCAAAATGAGCTGTTGCATTCAAATCAAAACCCGTAACTCCTGCTCTGTCAGCTGAGTTGTACTTACGGAAATTGTTGTCAAATGGGAGTGATTACTCTGTTTTGGTACACGTCTTTCTTATTCTTTTGCTGTTGATCTGTGATTGTCACTCTAGAATTTTAAATATACATTAGAAACTTCCTCCTTCTATTTTTCTGCTGCTGCTTATACTTAATTTTTTGAAGGTTTATATCTGTACCTGTAAAGTCCTTTCTCTCTTTCTAGAGATATATGTGTCATTGACAGTGTGTACATCATAGGTTTTATTCATTTGTGTATTATTATAGCCCATAGAGGGTGGGATTAATAAGATGTTTTTCAGATTCAAACTCTAAATGAGCTCTCCGAGCCATCGAGCTGATGCTTGAGATTTCCTTGAGAGAACAAAATCTCACTGGAAATCATGGTACTGAATACACCTGGAAATTCAAATGCTCTACAGGGGGGAGATGCTGCTGGATCAGTAAGATCTGGGAAAAAGCATTTCCTCACAGCCTGTAGTAGCTGCAAACAAACCGTGTGAGTGTGCGTGAGAAGGCGTAAAAAGCTGTGAAATGAAAATCAGGGAAACTGAGTCATGAGACATGGAATTAAAAGGGGATGAATTAAATGCATGCAACATTTTTCTACTCTGTTGCCTGAGCAAGGAAGCGGGCAGCACAGGTAGTCCCAGGGATTTTCTTATTCATGCAAGTGTAAGCCAACGACATTACTTGCGTCTGAGTGTAAGTTAGGATTTAACAACGTGCCATTATGTGACATAATGATGTAGCCTTGTCCTTAGGGGTTTAAAAATAAATTCACAAACAGAAGTACTTTCTCATTTAATACCTGCATATAAATATATATATATATAAAGATACCATCAAACCCCATCTATTCAAATCTATATATGAATTGCAGAAGTGTTGAAAGAAAAAAAAATACCCTGCCTTTGAAACAGAGGAATTGCCATACTGGACCAGGCTGAAAATGCCCTTATTTTAACCTCTGTTTCAGAGGCTAAGGAACAGTCGTCCTTAGGAAGGTGCAAGAAACCCATCACGGACAACTGGGGAATGATTTTCTCACAAGGAAATGTGTTGGTTTTTTTTTTTCCTTACTCCATCAGTTAGCAGCTGACCTCTGGCCTGAAGCACAAGGCTTCGTGTCTTTGATACAATTATTTTTATCCTAGGTAATGCAAAAATCTCAGACCTTACAAAAACCTAAGAAAACAGATACACCTTGCAATGTTCCCGCAGAACAAAAAGGAAAGAAAAGCATATTTCTTTCTCTTTTAGTTCTTCCTCTACAGAAAATTCAGATCAGAAAGAATCAGAGAAAAACACTTGAGGAAAGGTCACTCTACCGAGCTGCTTTGAAACTCGGATAAAAGGACAATGATAATCCCGTTGTAGAGTAGCGTTAGATGCTTTAATTCGATCCTATAAAACAGAGTCTCTCCAGGGGACTTCTCAGCCACAGACCACACAGAGACTTGCCTGCCCACACAAAGTTTTTGTGCTGGAAGAGAAGATGCTGGTGGCACCTCGAGCCGCCTGCGTTGGGCAGCCGATGCCAACCTGTCAACGTGGGGAAAAGGGACGTGATGGTTTTCTTGGGTGATGATGGGGGAAAATTGCGTGAACGTGGTGATGCCAAGGAAGAGCTGTTCTGTTCCGTTCCAGAAATGTGCTACAAAGCCTTACCTGAAGTAAACTGCGGCTTTTGTAGACTTAGGATTTTCTTTTTTGTTTTTTTTTTTTTTTTAAAGAAGCAACATGGCAGGAATAACTTAAACACTTGTTCACACTCCAGACTGGATAATGAAAGGGCTCATCATCATCATAAACCCTTGGCTGTGCAGCCTACCCTGTTGGGGTGCTAATTTGGGTAGTGATGCTGTGCCAGCCCCGTTGCGGGTGGGAAGGGGCACTCGGTACCTTCTGCTGCCGGTTGAACACTGCGAGGCCAAGTAAGAGATTTTTATTTTCCCTTTGGATAGTTAAATTCTGCGCTCTTTTCAATTAAAAACCTCAATTATTTTAGGGACCACCACCTCAGTGCCTGCAGCACAAAATCTATGCCAGTGTTACTAGGTCAAATCTGATGTCCTCTATTTATGTTTAGTTTATAACTGAGCAATAAGGGTCAATTTTGGTCTGTGACAAAGTTCTTTTTTCTGTGAATAGACAATGATGGACTAAGATACAAAGGGTTATAAAGTTATCACTTTGAAAATGTCCCTTATTATAATGCAAATATTATTAATTCTTTCTTCCTTTTTTTTTTTAACTTGAGTTAGAAAACACCAAGTGCAGCTATCTTTGGTTCTCTTGTCTGACATGGCTTTGCCGGTCTGTAAATTTTCTTTCAAATTAGTAGACCGAGTTTTCTTATCAACCCTTAGCCATTTGCAATTACTGTCACTCCTTTCAGCTGAGTTAATAGGTTTATGCCAACTAAACAGAAATTTTTGTCATAAATTGGGATTTTACTGAGTGCCCTGAACTCGCTGATATTGTTTTAAACATAAGAGCTGGTTTAGAAGTAGAGGTGGCAGGCGTAGCCAAACTTTGTTCTTTCACTTCACAAATTGCACTGGAGAAAAAGCTTGAGTTCATAAAGGATTATTTTTCCTTCATTTTTGTGAGGGGTTATATTTTTTGAGAATAACAATTTAAAGTAGAATAAACACAACGCAACACGCACAAGATAGAGCTTTTGAAAAATGTGCAGTTCAAATTTATAGTCTATTGGGAATTAACGTGATGCCATCTGAAATGCCATTGGAAGGGTTACTAGTCACATATTTCCATGACCTCTTGATCTATACATGTACGGTACAAAATGTAAGGTTTTGATAATGCAGAAATACATAGAACTAAGAAGAAAATACTTACAGACCCCAAGACAGCTAGGCTTCCTTTGCCATCTTTTCTCACTAATATTTGCAGGAAAGGATCAGATATGGGAAACAATGCTATATAGAGATAGATGAAGCTATGTTCCTCTGAAAAGAAAGATGGTTTTGGCTCTTCTCTGATGGCAGTATCTGGTTCCACTAGGGATGCTTCACATCTCTCCCTAGTGCTTCCTACCAACAGATATTTTGACATTTACACATCTTGGGGCTTTCGAGATCGTAGGAAAGCTATACGTAACACACCAGCCACCTGTGGGGTGCTCAGCAGCTGTGTAACCCGTTACAGTTTTGGATGGTGTCTCTTGTCAAGATGGCTGAGCCAGCTCTTGCCCATTGCATGGGCATTAAAGCCCTTTTTATAGAAGGTAAGGGTTTTACAAAGTGTTGCTTGGAAAAAGAGAAAGTTTGCCTTGTTTAAGAAGAGCACCCTTGTTATGGGACAGTGGGGCAGAAGAAGTGGTGGCTCCTCTTCCTCCTTGCTGTCTTCTGTATTCACTTGTGGGATGGGGGAAGTTGGCAGAGGGCATTTTCAACTGAATATATATTTATATATAACATCAGGGGGGTGGTACATGTTTTTCACAGGGTTTTCCAAGCTGCTTGCTGAAAATGAGCAGCAAGACCTCTCATGGCCAGTTGCAGCAGCCTGTGATGGGGACTCGCAGCAGAGTGGGGGAACAGCCCTAAGACCATCTGCCCATCGTGTCCTGCCTCTGGCAGTGGCCAGGAGCAGATGCCCAGGGCCAGAGTATAAGAACTGGGCAAACACTGGGACATAATTCCTCTGGATATCCTCTCCCGGCTTCCAGTAATCTGCTGTTTAAGGGCTTACTGACCTGGAAGTGGCAGCTGCATAACTGCATCTAATAGCCCTCAGTGGACCGTCCCGCTGCAAAGCTTGCCTCGTTATGCCCTTGCACAATGGGATGCGATGACTTGAACAAGCAGTCCTAAATCAGAAATTTCTTCCTTTTTAATGCCGGGTTATGGCACCTCAAAAGCATTCTTCTAATATGATTTAAAATGTTTCACGTATATATGTACTTGTGCAGGTCATCGTGCGTGAAAACTCAGCCTCACAGCCTCCCTGAAGTTAAAGTCATTCTAGTGTCATCAGCGTGGATCAATAAATCAAAATACTCAAAAAAATACTTTGCTCCTGGAGTCCAAAGCTGTGTCTGAAAAGCGTTCATGACTGCAATGCAAAGCACTGGATGAGTTCCCTTAGGCAGTGTTTCTGTTGTGTGGCAGTATTGGCACCAAGGAGAGGAAAGGGTTAACCTTTTAGAGGCCAGTGGAGGTTGGTTTTTTGTTGTTTTGTTTTGTTTTCTTTTTTTTTTACAATAAATCTCTATGCTTTCTGTGTCTTGCTGCATATGAATCATATGTAGATATAAAACATCTGTTTCTTGAAAAGAAAAAAGAATAGGTACCATGAGGGAGGAGCATGAAAACGTGAAGGGATTCCTTCGGCAGGAATGAGGTAGAACAGGTTATGGTTTGACATCACTGTGTTCTCCCCAGATGTTTTTAGGCATAGGTGCATATAGAATCTCATATAGGTTTTGTTGCTATAATCACAGGTATAAAAGAAAATACTGTTTTTTCTCATACATTAAGCTTGGTTTTTGTTCTCTGGTTTGCACTGAACAGCGTTGGGTTGATCCCAGCCGTGCTGGACTTTGAGGCAAAGCGCATTGAAAACGCGAACCCAGACGTGACTCCAAGGAGTATAAGTTGGCTGGCATATATTAAGCAACATATAGTTGTGATGGGGCTTGTAGGTAGGAAGCAGCTTGCTTTAATGCATGCTAAATCTTAAGGCAAGGCCTCATTATCTGGTCAAAGAATGTTAATGAATATACAGACTTGACAACATTGAGGCAATGTTGCAGTCAGACCTACTAATCACAGAATCGCAGAATCATTTGGTTGGAAAAGACCTTTGAGATAGAGTCCAACCGTACCTGGCCACTACTAACCCATGTCCCTAAGCGCCTCGTCTGCCCGGCTTTTAAATACCCCCAGGGATGGGGACTCCACCACTTCCCTGGGCAGCCTGTTCCAGTGCTTGACAACCCTCTCCGTGAAGAAGTTTTTCCTAATATCCAACCTAAACCTCCCCTGGCGCAACTTGAGGCCATTGCCTCTCGTCCTATCACTTGTTACTTGGGAGAAGAGACCAACCCCCACCTCACCACAACCTCCTCTCAGGGAGTTGTAGAGGGCAATGAGGTCTCCCTTCAGCCTCCTCTTCTCCAGGCTGAACAACCCCAGCACATAACAACTCCTTATTACCGGTGTCTTTTTAAATAGGTGTTGTGCTACCAGGGCTCTTAGCCTCCAACGTATAAAGGGCAATAGTAACTATAAAGAAAGATGGTTCAAACTGCTAAAACTGTGTTGTTCTGGGGTTTTAAGTCACATTCATGCTTCCAACAGAGAAATTAATTTGGTTGTCACTGACAGAGCCTTTGCTCCCTGTGGAAGTCTTACAGAACTGTTTCTTCAGGGGACAATTAAAACGTACAGTGCTGAGAATAAGGGAGAAGAGTATGGACATAGTATAATAATAACAAATAACAGATTGTGCCCAAAATGTTCCTTTCATTACTTGCTTCTCTTCAGATCTCTTTCCTGGCTTGTCTCTTCGTTTGTGTTTGTTTTGCATCAGCAGGACACAGTCTCTTCATGAATATATTTCCCCAAGTAACCTCACTAGAAATAACCCCCATTTGATCAGACAGAACATGTTTTCATGGGAACCAAAATCCAACTGAGTGAAGAACCTTAGATCCAAAGTGTGTGTGTATATATATATGTATTTATATATTAAAAAACCCAAACCCAAATAAACTAAAAGACAACCTCCCCCCCAATAAACCCTCGGGAATAAAAGTTTCTGCTGATACTCTATTTCTACCCCTTCTCTCTTCCTTTACTCTCGGTTGCTTCTAAATACAAAGTAAGTAGCAATACTGCTTCAATAAATTCTGGATCAGGCTCCCGCTGTTCCTGTATAACCATCAAGAATTTCTGTTTAAAAAATTTCGCAGTGTTGTTCTAGCTTGCTAGCAAGGAAATCTCGTTAAATCCCACCAAGTTAATAGAGAGGACGTTCTGCAGAGAGGGAATGAGGAATCTGACCTGGCTATGTCCGTGTAGCTGCAGGCAAGCCCCCGCCTCTCAGAGCCGAGGTCCATCAGGATGACAAGACGGCATCTCCAAATTGCTTTGAGACCCATGAAAAACTACTGTATCATCCATGTTCTGCTGCTGTACGATGGGCCTTCGACCGACTTACCAGATGGGTATACAAGGTTGATATAACTGAAGTGCATAAATAACATCATCTTCCCCTTCATATGCATACGTAATTCAGAGGCTATCTAAACCCCATGGTTATTAAGAATAAAACGGGGAAGAAAATGTCTTTGGAAACCTGAGAGACGTGGGTGGTCGCAGGACACTGGAGCCTACAACAGGGAGCTGCCAGGCCGTGGAGAAGGGATTCCCTCTCCCTCTTTGCCCCTTCAAAAGCCCAGTTCTGTTGTCTTTTTAGATTCTGATTTTTAGCCAGTCACAGTAGCAAGGCCTTGGGTGAACAATTATTAGGGAAAAAAGGAAATCTCTCTAACTTGAGGCACAAGATTTGCACCCTTGTGTGTTCCTCTGTACTTGCCTCACTTAAAACTTGCATGATTTCCCTTCGTGAGCTTTCTGTGGTCCCAAAGACCACTTTTTGTGCAAGTCTTCATCTACCACCTCAGCCGAATTAATTCCCGGGGTTTGTCGCACACAAACATCAACCACTTGGGTGTTCAGGTTGCTCTTCAGAGCTCGGTGCCGGCGTTTGCTCAGCACTGGGTGGTTGTCCCTGAAATGGGACTGTCTGTTGTTTGCATTTATTGGTACAAATGCTTGGTTTTGTATTGGGTTTTCTTCTGGGTTTTTATTACCAAAAGACAATGTCAGTGGCTACATAAAATGAAGCTGATTGAGGCTAGAAAAGTATGCTTGGCTTGCTCGCGACTGCCTTTTAAGGGGAATATTCAACATGCAGATGGGCTTAGAGAGAGGTTACCTAAGTTCAAGTGAGAATTTAAATGTAGATTCATAGATTTTTAAGGCCAGATGGCACCACTGTGATCATCTTGTCTGATCTCCTGCGTAACACAGGCCACAGAACTGCACCCATTAATTCCCACGTCAAGCACAACACAACAGAAACGCGTTTCCTGCAGATGTTTTACTTCTCCTCCATTGGGCCAAAATTTGAACTGACCTCACATCACATCAGCATCGAAATTAGTGCTGTTAATAACCCAGATTATGATAACATTAAAGAGGAATGCTTTCAAGGTCTCCACTGGAAACTTGTTGGCCTGGTTGCAGTTGGGGTTTTTTTGAGTTTTTTGGTGTTTTGGTTTTTTTTTTTTGTGAGATAGACGGAGCTGTACAGTTGCTTTTAGTAGTATTTAGTAAAAACTCTAGAGGCAGGATCTGACAACCTTGCTCCGTGATGTATTGGCACGTCAGAACAGCATATGGTGAAAGGAGAAAAAAGACAATAGAGAAACCCAAACCAGAGCTTTTTAGAAACATCCTGAAAATTAGGTTGGTGACTAAATAAAGGTTCTTGCTACCAAAAATACAGCAACGACAACAAAAAATCTGCTCTGAAAATTATTTCCCCTTCTTGTAGAAAATCATCATCTTTTGGTTGTTCACTTTAGGAGCTTTTAATGCAAATTGTTAATTTTTCCAGCAGGTTTTCTCACTTTCCTGGAGAAACAATAAATCAGTGAAACTTTTCCAAAAAGTAAGCCCATTTTTGATGAGCCCTAGCCAAATCCTAATGCTGCTGTGTCAGCCAGGCAGTACAAATGTTTCACAACGTACTGTTGAGCCCAGCTCCCTGGTTTTCGTTCACCAAAACGGCATTTGCTCTTTCGAATAGTCTTATTTGGTCTGACAGGAGCTAGGCATGTGAATAAAACATATGCAACATGAATAATGGTTGCGGAATTAGATGTTATGCGTTTAGCTGGTTTTAAGTAGGAATTAAAAAAAAAAAAGGTGCAAGTATTGTTGATGCTATTTTCCAGCATTAGCTGAAGTGAGTTAGATTGGATCTGGCTCAGACGTGGGAATTGCAGCCCTTCAAGTATTCCTGCTCGAGATTGGGGTGCTTCAGCAGTGCTCCGGGGGGTCTGGAAATGAGCAACTCTGGGGTGGAAAATGGTAAGGGACAGCGACTGAGCAGGGAGTAGAGGACGAGTATTAGCAGGAGAATGGATGGTACAGGTGTTAAAAAGCCTTTCGGAGGCTCAGCCTTCAACGCCTTTCGTCATTTCTCCTCTCTGCGGTAAGAGTTTATGACCGTATGGTAAAAGGTGGTGTGGAAGGTGGTAGCGTAACCCAGCCTGCCGTGCTGCAGCCTCTTCCAGCTTCAACTTAAGAGAGTGTAAAATAAATCCTGTTCTAGTCATGCATCCTATCTGAGTGACCTTCATATGTACGCAACAGTTAATTGTGGGCTGCCTTTGTTTTTGCATGGCTTTCAGAGGACAAGTGCTAAAAGCAATAAACAAATAACTAAATAACTAAATAAAACCCCACAAAACAAAACCAATCTCCAAACATATAAAATATGGAAGAGACAGTCTGGGAAAGGATAGCCTGTTGGTGGAGATCTCCAGGGACAAACAACAAGACTTATATGACTGTGGTCTCGGTATTCCTCACTTGCTTTCTGGAAAAAATGAATTTAATTCGCAGTCCACTGAATAACCTGCACAGCCTATAAGCGGTCTGTGAACAGAAAGTACATGCCATAGGAAGTAGAAAGAAAATCTTTTGGTGTTAGTCTGCAGTATTTACAGCTCCTGACAGGATGCCTTTTAGAAATGAGGGTTTCAACACGGCTTAGCACACGCACGCTGTAATTTGTCTGTCATTTCTCTGAAAGTTCATTGGCATTGTCAAGTCATGTTTAACTCAGTAGGGAAATATGGATTTCATCCTCGGTGATTTCATGAAACATTTTGATAGCCTTAAAGTTTCCTGCTAAAACTGCAACCTTCAATCTCCTCCCTACCTCCTCTTGAATTACCGTACTTCTTTATACAACTTCGTTATGCAAATGATCCAAAATGAATCATGAATGATTTTTTCAAACCGCGATTGTTGTTTAAAAGGATTAAATGTCTGGTCGTGCTGGAATACCTGCATACCTGGAACCTGTCTGAGTGCGTGTGCGAGTAGGTGTCCCTGATGCTACAGCCAAACAATGGGTGCTGACAGAAATCAGCTGTTGCGTTGATGCAAGGCGGCACGTGCCAAGCATAATGGAGAACACTACCTGCTGTGTTGCGACGTGTCGAGAGCAGTGTGACAGCAGTATTTTGGCACTCTTTTTCCCCCTTTTCACTTTTACGGAAGAGTAGGAAACTCTCTTTGCAGCACCGTACCTTTTGGGCTCGGTCCGATACCCATCGACAGAAAACCTCAATCTCACGTCAAGGAGCCAGGGCCAGCAACAGATCTGCCCTTACGCAGCTATTGTTACAGGCTTCAGATCGAGCCCAACAAACCTCATGTATCTGGAGAACATTCAGCTTCCCATGCTCAACCATTTAGTTAAACATGTTTATAGATTACACTAACAAAAATAAAAGCTGACAGATTAAAAGGAATTTCATTAATTTAGGAGGTGTGCTGCAAGCTGAAAAAAGGCTCGGTGCTGATGCCCCAAAGTTCAAACCTGCGTTATGCAAAGCACTGTCCGTGTGGTCTTCAGATGAGTATATATTCCATTGCCATGTCAAAATAAGAATGTTTATATCAAAACTTTCTTTATTATTTATTTTTCACTCTTCTGCTATTTTTGGTTTTTAAGATCTGATTCCATGTGCACACACACCGCTTTTATGAAGAAGTTCAGAATAGTATCGTTTTACCTGATAAAATCAAAAGGTAATTTTTACAAACAAAAATCTGTGCCATTAAGAAAACATGCATTTCGTCATGGTACAAGTGAGCATAATTGCAGTAAAACACTGCTGTTAAGAATCCCGTCTTCTGCTGCAGTCAGTGTCTGACACACAACCGTGAAGCACTGCAGAACTGGTTCCACATTCTGTTCCTGCGAAAAGACAGGAGATGTGTGTTCTGTTGGTTACAACTTGAAGACAACTTTTACTCATCCAGCAGGGTACCATGCTGACATTGTCTTTCAAACTGAAGCTTGGTTATCAAGTTGGAGGGGGGAAGGAATGGAGATGATCTTTTCTGCTGACTGTGCAAAATTGACTGCTTGCTAAACTCCATGAGTAGATTATTAACGTGTTTTTGTCTTACTGCTTAGACTGGACCGAGCTGGCTGTGGGATATGGGATATGGGATATGGGATATGACAGCGTATTGCTGTTAACTTTCAATCTCGAGTGCTGGTTTCATCTGTGTCCTGGTTTCAGCTAGGAGAGAGTTAATTTTCTTCCTAGTACCTGGCACAGCGCTGTGTTTTGGATTTAGGATGAGGATAATGTTGATAGCACAGGGATGTTTTACTTGATGCTGAGCAGTGCTTACACACAGTCAAGGCCTTTTCTGCCTCTCACCCCACCCCACCAGCAAGCAGGCTGGAGGGCACAAGAATTTAGGAGGGTACACAGCCAGGACAGCTGACCCCAACTGACCCAAGGGATGTCCCACACCATATGACGTCATGCTCAGCATATAGAGCTGGGGGAAAAGCTGGCCGGGTGTCCTCTGCTCGGGAACCGGCTGGGCATGGGTCAGGAGGTGGTGAGCAATTGCATTGTGCATCACTTGTTTAGTGTATTCTTTTTATCATTGTTGTTATTATTTTCCCTTTCTTTTCTGTCCCGTTAAATTGTCTTTATGTCAACCCACGAGTTTTACCTTTTTTCTTTCAATTCTTGCCACCATCCCACTGCGGAAGAGTGGGCGAACGGCTGTGTGGTGTTTAGCTGCCGGGTTAAACCACAACAATCTGGAACGCGGAGCACTCTTTAATAGCAGTACCTCATGCTTCGAAACGTACCCACTCCTGCTTTGATGCAGATTTGAGAGGATCCCACACTGACATGCTGTCAAAGCATCGCTGAAGTGGGAGAAGAAAGGTACGTGTTAATGTGACAGATAGGAGGAGAAGCAGGACTCCACGTGAAACCATTGTAGGGCAGAACCAGATGCCATAGGTAGAACGTTGTAATTGGATATTTCCTCCTCCTAGACTTCTCCAACACCTCGGCAAAGCATTGCAAAGTTTATGTGGGGGACGTTTGTTTTGAGAATTGGTGTGGTTAAACCTATATTACACATTAATAAGAAGATCTGGGTATAACACTGAAAATATCAGTAGATCAAAATTTCCCATTTAACGTGATGTGTGTCAGCGTGCGGCAGTTCAGTCTCTGCTGAAGAGCTAGCGCTCCCCTGATCAGTAGCAAATCATTGTGGAGAACTCACAGGCAGACAGAGAAGAGCCTTCACGTCTCCCCTTCGTCTTTTTACTTTTACTACCAGCCCCTTCCACAATTCAAGAGTGGAAAGACAGTATCCATCCAAGCGACTCGTAATAATAATTCCCTAGCTGTATTGCTAATACCCCACGTAATTATCATTTGTGCTTACAGATGGAATAACTCCCTGTAATCCATACATAAGTATTTAATTTTAGATAGACACCTGGATTCCAGTGATGAGTGGTGTAAATTTTAATGACATTTCAGAAGCATATTTCCCTCTTAATCCAGTATTTTGTTAGACACAAAATAACATTTCTGCTTATTTTGGATAGATTTTTTTCTTTGCTTTTCTCTGTTTAAATACAAAAAATGTGAGCAAGTAGAGGAAAGCCTGTTACCTGAGACAAATCAAATATGTACAGAGTAATTCATACACAAGATTTAATTTTTCCCTACTTCCCTGTAAAGTTATGATAATTTTCTGAATCAAAATCTTAAGCTTCATGTTACTATGATCTATTCGTAAAAACAAACGCGAGTTTCATTTCACAACTATTATTTTACATATTGCACATTACAAAGCTTAATCTCTCAGTTGTTATTCCAAGTTCATGTTGTTGAAGTTCAGATATTCAAGGAAATATACATATAATTTAATTTCATGTAGGTCTTTGCCAATGGAATTCATAGACTTAGCTTTCCAACCAGAATTAATCTATTGATCTCATTTTCCCATGTATGAAACCTAAGCATAAAAGTGAGTATATGCAGAAATGGAGCCCGATAGCCTCATTCTGAAGGTGCATCACTGTGAGTATCATAGAATCATAGAATCGTTTAGGTTGGAAAGGACCTTTAAGATCACCAAGTCCAACTGTTAACCCAGCACTGCCAAGTCCACCACTAAACCATGTCCCTAAGCACCTCGTCTGCCCGGCTTTTAAATACCTCCAGGGATGGGGACTCCACCACTGCCCTGGGCAGCCTGTTCCAGTGCTTGACAACCCTCTCCGTGAAGAAGTTTTTCCTAATATCCAATCTAAACCTCCCCTGGCACAACTTGAGGCCATTTCCTCTTGTCCTATCACTTGTTACTTGGGAGAAGAGACCGACCCCCACCTCGCTACAAGCTCCTTTCAGGTAGTTCAGATAAGGTCTCCCCTCAGGCTCCTTTTCTGCTGGCTGAACAACCCCAGGTCCCTCAGCTGCTCCTGATAAGACTTGTGCTCCAGACCTTTCACCAGAAACATCTTGTTAAACTATGGCTCATTGAGATGCTTCACCCAAAAATTTATCCATTCAGAATGGGGGCTATAGTCTAAAAAGACAAATCAAGAGTTCAGATTTAAAGTAGGAATAGCATGTCATTTCTGAAAATAAACTAAACAGCTTTAACAAGTTGCTTTTTTTGGTATTTCTAATTTACAGATCCTTTTTCTCTTTATCTATTTATTGAATATTATCTTTCTACTCTGCTTGTCACAGTAATACCTGAAGTTTTGTGATACACAGGCTTCGGCAACATTATTAACTTAGAAAGTTCCTCTCTCCTTCACATTACATTATATTCAACTCCCAAGATAAGTTCATGGATATACTATATAGATCTGATCCAATTTATTTCAAGAATAAGATATTGGTTGGAGAAAGTATATCCTGTTATCTCTCTTTAGGAATTACCTAAATGTGTTAAAAACTCCATGCCTAACTATTTTTAAGAGTTAGGTTGATGGAGCTTGATACCTCTATGAAGGACTCATAAGAGAAATATACCCAGAATAACAAGCGGCTTGATAAGCCAGGAGGTCCGATTTTCCTGATAATTTTTGTTAATTATGTTTTTGGGGGATTTTCACTCTGGGCTACTTGGTTATATTGGTAGTAAAAATAATCCCCCTTTCATTGCTTTGATATACCCAAGTAAGTCTCTTCCATCTATTTCTACTCATCTCCAAGGACCCCGCAGTCAAGCTGCCTGCCAAGGTATAATTAATTTATACTTTGTACCCCAAGGAGAAACAGCCGAATGTTCATCAGCTTGTATGTTCTAACACTTGATGCCTTACTAGCTGGGATCTTATTAGTGTTTATTTGAATACCCATAATAAACAAAGCTGTATCCTTTGCCCTTCATTTCCTTCTTGAATGTAATAAATCAAATTCAGGCACTAATCATATTACATCCACTTATTATTATGGTAATTCATACTAATAAAGGGCCTGACCTTGCTGCTCCCACTGTAGTTAGTTGGGAGGGGAGATGGGTATCAACTGCAAATAGTGAAATACAAAACATAATGCCCAAGAATTGGCTGCGATTTGAAAAGCAAATCTCAGATTTGAATTCCAGCTTCTGTACTTCAAAGTGCTCAGTGATGTAGAATTTCTGCACAGGGCAACAGAAGCTGCGTGATTCTTAGTCCAGCTCATGAATACACTTGCGTGTTGGCTTGGGAGCCTGAACTTCAGCTCCTCATCTGAGAGCTTCAGTCTTTGAGGACACTGGCAGAGCAAAATGCCCATTGCCAGGACCTCCTGTTCTAATTAACAAGAATGAATATGCATCATTTTTTAGCAGTTTAATGGGGAAAAAACCCAAGTTTTTAAGTCATTTTAGTTGTGCTGGAGTGGAAAGGATGTCTTTTTCCAAAATAGTGAATATTGGTACAATTTTCATCTGGATATTTTTATTCTTCTTATTACCTTCTAATCTGGCACTTTATTTTCTCTTCCAGTTCTAAACTGAGCTGTCAAAAAGCTAGGTTGCAGTATCTAGGAAGCGTGCAGAGAGAAAGAAGAAGGAAAAAATGCCACATATTTATGGTTTTTAATGCCACATATTTATGTTTTTTATTTCCTTAACTTACCAGGAGTGCTCAGTCTGACCCAGGACTTCAATAGGGAGAAAATACAACTATAGAACAGCACATGAAAAGAAAGTAAGCAGTAAATAGCTACTAAATGTGATATTCTGGTGGATTAACATACGCATAAAGAAGTGATGATTCTTGAATTACGTATATCAACCGTTACATTCCATCAGAAACGTTAAGTAGCTGAGTGCTGGTGAACAGTGGCAAGGTCATGGAGGGGTTACAGAAATCCCTAGTCCAAAACCAGGGTGCTACAAGTGTGGGGTGTGAATGTGTCAGAAAATGAATGGCCATGTTAGGCAATTATCCTCTTTGAGACCAAAGTCACGTGGGCTCCATCACTGGTAATAAGGGATTCGGTGGCTTGGCATGTATGTGGAATATTCTGTGAGCTTCTTTGGGGAAATGTTCCATACAGCATATTTGCAACACCATTATAAGGGAACTGGAATTAGAAAAATGAACGGCAGATTATACAATCCCGCTTTATCCGTGAATTATAGAATTAGTAGTGACTCGTAATGTGGAAGGCTAGATGCATGGATGGTCGTGTAGACCATAAATATGGGATATATCTGCAAACCGTCGTTGTCAGGACATTGCAGCTTGGCAGACGCTGTATGTAGGGAATCGAGGACGCTGTCTGAATGTCCAGCTCCTTTTGTGGCTTCCTTTCTCCCCCTTTAGTTTTTCCCTCTAGAAATCTGTACACTTTGCAAAAGCGAGTGTATTGATGTATCATCCTGTACCCCAAAGTGCGTAGGCAAATGTATGGGCAATTTTTTTAATCCAGAGAATATAGTACGCTTCCTCTGAGGTAGCTGATGATCAGCACAGCGAGGTAAGGGGAGCTCCTCTTCTTTAAGGACTGCCTGGAAGTGCTGTTTTTTTATGATTTCTGACCTTCTCGCCCTTTCCAGTCATGTTGTAAACAACAGAGCCTTCATGTCCCTAAACCTTTTGAAAATTCCCCTTAAAGAGGACATCTACTGAAGTCATCAGCATGAACTCGATATTTACTTTTCACAATGAAATATGTTATTTACTTACTTTCTCTTCTGAATACCAGGGAAACATTTTTATTGTTGTTTGTAATTAATAATGCTTGGCACGTTTTGCTGAACATTTTATTGCATATATTTTTAGAACTTAATTTAATTCAACATCACATTAGGAATACATATATATTAAATCCCCAAGTCATGGTTCTTTTTTTTTTTTTCTCCCCTCCTCACATGCATTTAGTAAAAGAAACATTTCCAAAATTCCCATCTGTTCTGCATGTAAATTCAGCTAATTATACACTGATTGACAAGGCTATAAAAGGACATTTTTGTGAGATGATAGGTTTAGCAGCCTGCTGCACTAAAAATTAACATGCGTAGGCATTCTGCAATTTTCCCATGGAAACTATATGTAGGAGTCAGGGAGATACAAATACACACAACACAAAGTGCTCTGACTATCACCTATATAGCATCATAAAGGGTTTGGGGTTGTTTGCATGTATTCACCCATACCAGAGCAAATGGGCACATTGGGAGGGATCAATAACCCAACAATAACGACATCGCTTCAGCAGGAGCAGAAGTCAGCCTTGCCCACCCCTTGCCTGAATCAGCAGATTATAATCCTTCAGAGCTCTGCTTTCATGAATGAAAGCTGGAGACAGTCCAGAGCGCTGTGGGTGGGGGTACACAGGCACGTACGAGATGGTCAAGGCAGATGAGCTGAATTTCTAGCCTCACTGAAATCCTGAAGCCCAACTGGGAGTGTTAAAACAGCTGGAAGAGTTTTGTCTTTTCAGAGAACGTGGAAGACTTGGAGTTTTCAACCAAAAAAGATGTCGAGTGCTTTGTTTTCTTAAAAATATGCATACGGTGGTGACAAGATAGAGAGCAAAGCAGGAAAATGCTGTAGCACCTATAGAAATGTTGGCTTTTATTCCTACATACATGCCCACTGTTAGTGATCAGACCTTATCCAAAAGGCTGATAGATTTAGCAGCTGAGCACCCTGGATGCACTGCAGCACAGTACTGATAGCTGCAATAATAAATTTTGGGCATTAGCAAACACCCTGGAATTCAACTTTAAATGCTAGACTTGTGTCTAAATATAGCCATGGTGCAAGCTGAGCCACTCCGTTACTTGACAATAAACCACATACATTTTAAAATCATGCATATTATGTTTCTTTGTCCTTTCTGTTCTTTGGTTTTCTTTTTTTGGATTTGTCATCTACGTAGACCGCTTTCACTCTAGGCAAGGAAGAGGAGAGCTTGTGTTAGAATATAAACGGCCTGGGTATTAAACCTAAAAAAAATCCTTGTTCTAGAACAGCAGGGGTGTTTATGAGAGAATCTGGGAGAAACATTATCAGAAAATTTTGACAAAAGTGGAAGGAAATTGAACACACGAAAGGTCAAACAGAAATCAGGTGATTTCTTAATTGTATTCTTAACAAGGGTAATTAAGCATTGGAACAGGTTAATAATGGATGTGGCTCATGCACCATCAATGAGGATCTTTAAAATAAGATTGAATCTCTTCCTAAAATGTGTGATCTAATTTCAGCGTGACTTATTGGGTTAGACGAAGGGGCCAGGAAATAAAATCCCAATCTGTGGTGCAGAAGAAATGCTCACACTATTTCTGATGGCCCTGAAATTTCTGATTCTGGAAAAATCCACTAGGAGAAAATTCAATTGTTCTCCTACGGTGAAAGGATAGTTTAACAAGGTTAAAAAATTAACACATCGTCTATGAAAGCTGTAATCATATCCGTCCTAAAAGAACACCATGCAATATTCATTTTGGTCTGCTCAGTTTGAGTTGCTGGGAGGGGAGGAAGAGCTAATCCTCCACAGCGGCACGTTTAGGAGGAGCAGGGGCATTAGCAAGTTAGCATCTTGCAAAAAGTGCCCTGATCTCGCTGCGAAGAGCACCCAGGTAAGATGTTTCGTATACGCAGCGTGATTCAGTATTCACAGAGCCGCTGCCCTCATTAAAGTTTGAAAGTACACCTGGTTTACGAGTCTCCCAATGCCTGTACTCCCATAAATCTTTTTTGCTAATGTTTTAGCCTAGCCCACAGAATAATACTGTCTTTGTGGTTTTTTTTTAAAGATTATACATAAAAGAGTTCTGATGTATTTTTATATTTCCTGCTTTGGACACAGCGTTAATATAAAACTCATTGATCACATCAACAAGGGGTTCCTGGCCGTAGTTCACAGCCACTTGCAGGGAGTTTTGGGTCTTTCTAAGTGTTTTTTTTTGAGTTTTTATGTTTAACAGGGTGGGGGAAAGAAGGGGGAAGGAAACAACAGAGTTGAATTGCCCCGCAGATGCTTCACCACAGAACCACGCCACTGCTGTCCTGTCACCCCCCTTTCCTTCCGGGGAGTCCGTGGGTTGCACAGGGTGCAATTCGGGAGCATCGTTTAGCCCTTACAGTGGCAGCCCTAATGGGACAAGCTGTTTTAGTAAATGAAGTGCCTTTTTGTGAATCGAAGGGTTCATCCCCCAGCAGGCGACAACTGAAAACTCTGCTCCAGATGGAGAATGTCAAGCTCCTCATATCGTAATTAATCTAAAGCAAACTTCTAGCTAATTTAATGAGTCATAGTTCACAGAACAACGCCAATAAGGACCAAAACATTGGCTAAGGTCTGTGGGGAACCTTAAATCAGAGAAAACGAATACCATTAGCACCTCGATAGCACTTCTACAGAGAAGAACAGCACTAACAACTCCTGGAAGTCAATCCAAAACAACTACTAGCTTCTCTGACCTTGTGATTCACATGACGGTACGTAGTGCCTGCTGTGTACAAACGTGGGTAACACCGTGTTTGCAATTCCATGTAATTTGGTGACAGGCATGAATGTCATGCACTGAAAAGGGGGAAAATCATAAAATATTTGCAAACATCGAAACCGATAGGAAATTTATAATTGATTTTAGAAACAGTCAATCAAAAATTTTGAAGTTAAAGATTGATACGGAGTGCTGAAAGGAGCAATCCAAACATTTGTAAAAACAACTGCTGCCTCATGAAAATATTGTCCAGCTTCTGTATATAAACTTATTTCTTTTAGTTTCTACATTTTAGCTGTTGTGTTCAGGTAGCACATAAAATAAACTTTAACCAAGAAGGAGGTTCCAAGCACCTCTCCATAATGGAAGCAACCACCATTTCAGGGCTGTTGAAAGCTGTAGCACAGAAAAACTATGCACGAAGAAATGATTGGCACAGACAATAGCTGTCTCTTTGGCAACTGTCACTTCAATTTGTTGGTAGCAATTCCCACCAGTTTGGTGATAGCGATTTACAATAACTTCCCCCTTCACCACTGAATACATCTGTAAAATGATTCCATGACAAATAAAGTGCAATGCTTATTTTTTTACAGTAAGCTTGTTAGAATATTGAACCATCCTACCATCAAGGAAGCATCCAAAGTATAGGGCACAGTCAAACCACACATTAGAGGGAAAGCACGAAATACGTAACAGAACTGTCACAGAGAGCGCTAGACACTGGGGACTGAGAAATGAGAGAGATGGAGGTAAAAGAACTTTTTTTATAAGTTGTTTTCTCTATATTATTATTTAATTTAATTTTAAAATTTTATTTATTGTAAAATTATTTTTAATGTATTTATTTTAATTATTTAATTTTTTATTTCTTTAGTAGGGGTTTAGCCCTGCTTTTTTATTGACTTGCTTGGCAAGTTTTGACTCTGGAAGGACAGAATCCTTCCCAAGGAAAGTTTGGGGAGGTGAGCCCAACACCCCACGCAATGCTGAGCTAACTCCAAAATTAGACCAGGTTGCTCATCACCTTATCGAAGGAGGGGATGGAGAGCATGAGAATGGGGATTTTGTGTGCACTGGCTCTTGTCCTTTCACATCCCAGAGCTGGAGACAGTAGTCCAGGTGGGGTCTGGTGACTCCATGTGGAGGGGGATAACTTCCCCGCCCTGACCTGCTGTTTGCGTGCTGGCTAAAGCGCACTAAGCCTGAACAAATGCTCGTGAACCTGCTAACGGCTCTGTGCAGAGACATGCAGGAGGGCAGGAGCAGGGTGCCTGCGCAGGGACCTTTCTGCCAGCGCACATTTCTGCTTGCCAGCAAACAGGAATGGAGGAGCTTTACGCTCGTGCCCAGGAAATTGCACTTCACTGTTTCAGTGCCCTTTACGTGTGTTTCCATTATTTCAGGGAATTCCATTTTCATAAGTCTTGGGGTTTTGACGCTGTGAAAGCATGTAACCGATAATTGCACTTCAACCTGGGTGTTTACCACCCCTGGCTCCATGTGAACAGCCAGTTTTTTCCCACCGAAGAGCACGAGGGTCTCAGTGCAATATCGGGAGCATGTTTCAAAAGGATGGAGCTTCTGTGTGAACGAGACTTTAATTTTAGCTCAGCTTTACAACCAGGGGTACAAAAATGTTTGGGTTTTTCTTCCTTGTTGCTTTTAATTTACATCAGAACCCTCAGTAACCACTGCTTAGTCACCAGGAGCCTAAATTTATTTAAATCAATATCTAATTAGGTTCCTTAATGTATTACCTTTCGCTTCAGAAATTTAAGAAATCTAAGCAATTAAGTTTGTGCACTGGTATCCTACTGTTTTCTTTTGGTTTCTGCTTGACTAACTTTTACATGTAATTGATCATTTCTAGATCCCAGTACCACATTGATTTCTTTAGCTAGTTGCTCTACTTGTGTATTTTTAAGGAATGAAATAATTACATTTTGGGGTGGAAGAATCTTTCCTGTTAAACTTGCATTTTTTCCAGAAAGCGGAACATAAAATTAAAGGGTATAAAGCACGATAATATTAAGCAACAAAGCAATGCAAAGGTGTGTTTTCCTCTTACTTGTACTCTGAAATTGCTTTGATTAAAAGAAAAAAAATTGCTTGCATGAAAAGGAATATTTGTAAAGTATAGAAATCCCTATTCATAGTCAAAGCAGAACATTTTAGGAACTTTCTACTGTGGTGCAGCCAGGTAAACCCACTGTACGATACTTCATGCAGTGCTATATTCGATAGAAAATACTTACTGTAACCTCTCTTTTTAGTCTTAAAACCATTTAATAAGTTAAAGTCTTCTATCTTTTTTATGAGAAGGACCTGGAGAGTAAACATGAGATAAATGAGTGCCCCCCTTAATATCAGAATAATGAATTAATTTGTTAGTATACAGCAACAGCATCCCCCTCGCCGCCCCAATGTAATTGTAATTGAGGGAAATTCTAAATATAAAGTATACGAAAAATCAGAGCCAGGACTGTGAAGACTACATTTCTCCTGTGTTCTTTTGTAAAGTACCTGAAATGCTCCACAATCACAGCAATACTTTCATTTATCCATAAGAAAAGATGATTCTCTGCATGGTAGTATATATGAATTGTAATAATTCTTCCAGGAAAAAAGGAAGTGTCGGTTTTTTAAAAATGTATGAAAAAAAATGAGCAACCATTTGGGGAAGAACAGAACAGTTGATACACGCCTGCTAGTCTTGCTTCTTTATGTAAGCGATTTATTTATATATGTGTGTACATATGCAAATCCTTGACATTGAAAATACTCTGTAAGCCATGTAATTTACAATAAATAAAAGAAGCCCTATAGCTACCAAAGAAACCGACTCTGTAGAAACACATTTCCATTGCATGAGGCTCATGGGTTAAAGTTTTGGGATTGTTTTAGGAGTTTTCGGCTTTTGACATTAAAAATTGAAGAAAAAAAAAAAAGACCACTAATTTAATCAGACTTGCCGAACAAAATGGTTTACCAAAACTTCCCAAACATTTTACCATAAAACTAACCATCATTGTAGCAAACAAATTTCATCTCTTCATATTGCCATTAGCAAACTTTCTGTAATGTGGAGGGGGAATAAATTGTTATTAACCACCCTAATTCTACTAAAACAGCCTGGAGAACCAAAGCATTTAGCCGAAAGAGCTTCAAGATCACTCAGTGCGTGAAATGGAGCCTTGGGTAGAGCTGCCATCGGTCTAATGCTATCTCAGATGTCATTTGCAGCCTTAGGAGTCTTAAGCGGTGCACAGATCTTGTACTGGCTCCTTCCACTGGCCCGAATCTCAGCTAACCACAAGCACACGGTGTTTAGTGCCAGCTCAAGAAAACATTGAGACATGCACATGACTACTGGAAATGTCCAATTTAAAGTTAATATGTGCTAAAATGTCTTCGTAGAGCAGAAGCAAATGGTATTTCCTGGTTGTTTTTCTTTTCTTCCCCCTCATATCCCAAGTGTTGTTAAAACCAGGGTGAAACTCTGGTCTCAGGGAACTCAAAAGGTTCATGACTTTCACCCTAGATAAACTAGTGGTGACCTCAATACTTCAGTCCTGGCTTGGACCCTAAATACCTGAGTGAAAGTGAAACGATCATATATAACTCGTAGTTATCTTATGGTAGCCCTGTCTCAATAACATACAAGTTATGTAGCAAGGCCTGTGGTGACAGGACAAGGGGTGATGGGTTTAAACTAAAGGAGGGGAGATTTAGGCTGGATAGAAGGAAGAAATGTTTTACACTGAGGGTGGTGAAGCCCTGGCACAGGTTGCCCAGAGAGGTGGTGGAGGCCCCATCCCTGGAAACATCCCAGGTGAGGTTGGACGGGGCTCTGAGCAACCTGATCTGGTTAAAGATGTCCCTGCTCACTGCAGGGGGTTGGACTGGATGGCCTCTACAGGTCCCTTCCCACCCAAACCGTTCTGTGATTCTATGTTCTTCTGCACTCTGGATGTATGCTTGTGTGGGACATCTATAATATTCAGGGTAGGTATTGCTGCGCAGATTTATCGCCTGCTCGTTTTCAGATACTTTTCCTAAATAAGGCCAGTATGGAAATGATACGTTATGGAGGATGAATATCATTAGATCTAATTTTTACCCTTGACAGGAAAAGTGGCTGGCTGTGGTATTATAGGACGGAATCTGTTTTAGAGCAAGCAGCCTCGAAGGTATTTCTAGTTATTCCAGCCCTGTGAACCTGAAATTGTACCTTCTAGTACTTGGAAATCCCAGTCACACAGAGACATATCAATTGTAACAAATAGTGTGTTAACTCACTTTATTTGTAGTCATCTTATTTAGGCAAAGTATTAAAAAAAAAAACAAAAACAAAAACCCCAACAAACACTTGCTGAATGTTTCTGGATACGTATTGTCATTTATGTCAGTGTAAAAATTGCTAGATTTTTCTGTTTTTTTTCTCCCAAAGACTTGGGAACAGCTTTCCGAGCTGCCTAAAAAAAAAGTTTCATCAGAGATGACATTTCAAAGATACTACCCAATAAGTAAGGTTATTGTGCCCATTTCCCTGTATTTCTAAGCAGACTAAGCTTATTCTTAGAAACAACAGCCCAATAATTGTGGCTGCTTATGACATTAATTAAGCAATGCTATATGAAGCTTTGGTTTTGTAATCTTTTCTGCATATGAATAGTCCGAAGTTCAATGTAGTCTAATGATTACGACCCACTTGAAGCGTTTGATTCTGCAAGATGTTGTTTTGCACTACGGCTTTCAGCTCCCTTTGACTTACAAGTGGCTGGAACGTTGGGAATCGCAAGTACGAGTGCAGCTAAAAATGGAAAGAGAAGTAAATAGATAAAACGTAAAGGAGTAGTTGGACTCTCACTCCTGCTTTCGCAACTCCGTGCGCACAATAGCAACACTTAACTTGAAGAACGGGAGGGGAAAATGTCGGGGTTTCCAGCGAGCTAGTGCTTTTTTAAATGTTGCACATTTGTACGATACAAATTCAGACTTGCCAGGCACCGGTGCCACGGTTTTTGCATGCTCCATGCTCAGCTCTTTCGGGTATTTGGTGCAGAGTACGACCCTGGCACCTGCATCCACAGATGCACCCTCTCCTTACGCCCCTAATTTCGTAGCTCGTTCAAGTACGGCGAGGTTCAGCTGCGCGAGGCAAGGAGGGGTGGGATGACCTTGAAGAGCAGTGGGAGCACACACAGGTACGGATAGAAAAAAAGAGAAAAACCTGCTCGTGATCAATTCCACACACCACAATTTCTTTTTTTTTTTTCTCTTCTGTCTAGACAAGGAAGTTTGGAAGTGTGATTTAACGGCAGTCTGCAACATATGCTTGTCCTGTGAAAGTATTTTTAATAAGGGCATGCTACAGTAAGCCAAATCAAATGTAAGCAACTTTTTTTTTAGTCTAATCTGCTTCAAGAGAAATGGCAGATTCATCTCCAACACTAAGGAATGAATCTATTCCAGCCGCGCTGTATTTTCTAATACAGCCTACTCTGAGGCAAATAAAGGCTGGAGGTAAATACAGAATTTTAAAAACAATACTGCCACTAAATATGTCTTTTAAGAAACATTGCATGTGTTTTCTGTCCTGTGTTGGACTAGAAGAACAAGATTGATCACACTGGATCCTGCTGAATCCAGGCTCCCAGTCAGGTTGATTTGTCCCAAGTTGTCGAGGCATGGTTAAAGAAACTTAGAGGAATAGAAAGCACAAGTATTTCCTGGTGATGGAGCTTCTGGAAGTTACTGGGACAGAGACAAACTTCTCTCTGGACTGTGGGGACACCAAGTTAAGAGTCTCAGGTTATCTGAATGGTCTCACTTCTGAGTTTGGTTGTTGTTGGTTTTTAATAAGGAAAATGTTTAAACATCCCATTTGGATTGGAAAAATGCACTATTTACAAAACAGTCTCCTTCCTGAAGATGTTTTCCCCAAAATACTTCTGAAGTGTACCTTTTCATCTTGATTTTGAGATGAAAATAAATATTAAAGTTTTGGAATTGTCCCACCGATTGGAAAATCTATTTTTGAACCAGCTTTGTACACAACATCTGCAAAATAAGAGGGAGCAGTGCAGAGATCTCATTCCCTACCTGGAGGAAAAAGCCCAGCTGTTCTTCCACGGTTCAGAGCCGTGAAGAATATCATAATTAAAACACACTGACAGGGGCATCTCAATCAACTCACCTGTAACTTACTTCTATATTTAGCAAACAGATTTTTATAAAAAGAATGGTGAAAATTAATGATAATACAGGTTGCTCAAACTCCCGATGGAAATACGTCCCATTTGCTGCACAAATTCTCCCCTTTCAGCTTTGTTTTCCTTTACAGCTGTGCAAGCCGAGAATAAAATGCAGCTATTTTGACTTTGTAGTATTTTATGTCTAGTTTGAGCAGTTGTAAAAGACCGATGCAAGGCAGCCAAGAATTGGACCTTTTCGGTCTTCTGCTTGTTCTGCGCTGCTTGGTTTTATGTGGTGCCTTTTACACCAAACCAAAGTCACGGAAGAGGCTAAACAGTAAAATAAAAGCCTGACACGCTCTACTAAATCTTATTCCCCAAACCAGAATAATTTTAATGTCCTCAAAGTTTTATCCATTGGGTCCCTGTGGGAGGAAAATGTTGGATTCGTAGCAGATTTATTTTCACTAAAATTCTGAATTTCAATCAGGTTCGATCTAATAACCGTCAGCTGACCTGATTAAAGCATACCTCTCTTCTAGTTGATTTAAATCAACTTGGCTGCTACACAGGAAGCTAAAATATGTGCTGTTTTAGACGGCCATCTGGTACACTAAATTCATTTATTTTGGAGAACTTTGCTTTAATTCAATTACCAGGACCATATAAAGAACAGTTGAGGAAGGGACCATTTTTTACAAACATGTTTTGTAAGAACTGAAATAAATTACTGCCTTTACCTTGGCTTTCAGGTTTGGTGGGGGGTTTCATATTCTTATTTTTTGAAGAGAGAAATGTTTGGTGTGGAGTAGAAGCTGAACAATGGTTTTAGACTTAAAGGGACCAGATCACATATGAATCATTTAAAAGGAACAAAATGAAGGCGCTGGCATGTTACTGACTCAGCAAATTGTCCCATGTATCCTCAACTTCATGAGGAATGCCAGAAATGGATGCCACGCAGCATATGGGTACGGCGAATGACAAAGCGCAAAACAAAAAGAGAAAGGAGACAGGTACCCCCATAGGACTATTCAACCTTTACTCACGTCCACAAAATTAAATGGCCTGAATTTAATCCTCAGCCGTACATTCTTCAGGAAGTGAAAATTTTCAGACAGCAGAAAAAAATGGGAAGCTGCTCCACAATCTTCAAAGTAATTTTGAGAGAGAAAACCCATTAAAAATGGATTTTCATTTCTTTTTTTTCTGTTACTCATAGGAGACATAACTTCATAAAAATGTTGGAAACCATTGATAAAAAATACTAATCAGCATACATACACTACTAGCACATCTTTCATAATTTAACTCTTATTGCAGAAAAAGGAGTCTCTTTCTACAAAAGCTGCATTAGATCAGGTATCTCCCGTTGCTTGCTGTTCCCATCTCATCGCTCTCCAGTGCGCCAAGTCTCTACCAGCATCTTTTCATTGCACCTCCGTGACTCTCTCACACAAATGAGCTCTCCAATGTACATTTATAGGCTACCCATTTGATCAAATGAGTGAAAAAGTGTGAAAAGCTTGGTATGGAACATGGGCACACCACAAGAGGAAAATACTGATTTGACACGTTGGTCGGCACAGGCCAGTTACAAGCTGGACTGTCTTCCAGATTTGCTAGGCTGCAGGTGTAGGAGACAAATCTGTATCTCAGGTTCTTACACGGGATATGGTGTAGGCAACTGAGGAGTGAGAGGAGAGCTTGAATACAGAGAGAGTAAGAAAGGATTTCCCTGAAAGCTTTAACTACAATTTTAAAGCAGAAAACTTAAACAGGCTTTAGAATAAGAAACATTTTAAAGCAGTGTATTGTGACCTTGCAAATTAGTGCTAGTGTTACGCACAATGCAAAATCATGATAGAAATTACATAAATACTGTAACTTGGTTAACAGTTTAAGTATCTGACTCATAAATTATCATGAAAATGGTGCATATTTTAGGATCCGATGAGGCCTTTACCCGTTGCTTGGCTTAGGGTTGTAGATCTGAAAGACAGAGCATCAGAGACAGCTCATGTCTGGCATTTGTGTGGTGTTCGGAGCCCTCTCATCGCATCTGTCAGCTGTTGGGCAGGAGCTGCGCTCGATCGACGTGCTGGCATGAAGATTGGTCAAGTGTGTATGGATGCTCTTGTCTAATGGGAAAACGCATAGTGGTTGTTTAAAAGTACAACAGTTCCTGGTCTGCTGCTGGGCTCACGATAACAGTTGTGGCTATTCCTTACGAATAACACAAGGGTCAAATTTGACCAACGTTCAGGTTAAGAAAAAGAAGTAGTATTGGAAAATTATTAAAATTTGTCTTAATGATTCTTTTGATATGTGTTATATGAAAACTTTAGTTTTCTTAGTTTGAAGCAACTTTCTTTTTTGTAATTCAGTTACTGTGTACCAATTGAGATGAAAAACAAAAAGGTCAACACTGAATCAATTTTGAAGGTAATTGAAGAAAATATTTTACCAGACTTGGTACAAGTCTGTTTATTAATTATCATTTTTCAAGAAATTTATAGATTTCTATTTTTAATCCTAACTTGGGAGGAAAACCATGCAAGGTCCCAAATATCAGCACAAGAAATCTTTTTCTTGCCCAGCTACGCTCAAACTGAAGATTCATTTCACTAGAAACAGGTTACCTGCTACTGAAAGTTCAAAACAGAAGTGGTCTTTTATTACTGGCATGACATTCTTTTGAAAATTATGGTTATTTTATTGTGTATAGGTAGAGGAGTGTTGGTGTGGGAGTGGACAAGAGGGGACAGGGAACCTCTGCCAGCTTCCCCACCACTCAGCCCGCATCCCATCACTGTCCCTGTATCCTTGGGCGTCCTGCACCAGGGCTGAGCTTCTTTCGTTAAACACCGTAGCAAGTACTTTGCTCACCTTAGTCCCTGGCAATAAACCTCACACGGTCCTTACTTACCTTTCCTTTGTAAAAGGATTGTAGCATTTTTTACAGCCTCTCCGTTATTCTGGACTTTCAGATTTAATCTCTATCGCTTGTAGTGCTGCGTCACCCTCCCTGCCACCAGCGTGAAATGGGGAGTAACCAAGGGGCACCCAGCTCTGAAAAGCAGCAGAAGCGGGTAGTTACTGCAAGCAGCGTGAGCGTGAGCAGCTTGCCCTGTCTCACTGTGACGGACTGTGTTTTCAACCACCTTTGTTTCATTAAGGCAACGCCATCAGAATTAAAGTAAGAGTTAGTGCCTGCTTTAAGGCCCTGTAATCAGAATTAATGGGTTTCATCTCTTAAAACCATTAGATAGTAAATCAGAACATATGTAGTTAAATAAATGCGGTTGACGAAGATTTACCGTGTTACCAAAATAGAAAAGAAGAAGAGGAAAAAAAGGAAATAATATTGGTGGGGTTTGACGTGTTTGCTACCACTTTAAAAAACCCATAAATCCATCACGGCCATGCAGGCAGAGTAGGATTCATTCCTACTGGTTTCATATTTCTGATCAACTAGCTCACATTCTGGTGAACAGAGCTCGTGAAATGCATTCATTTTTTCATTCCTCACTTAGATATGCTCAAGATCTAAATAGATTCATAGTGGCTGGACTTTGCCCCCTTTTCATGCCCTGTTCTCTTCATACACTCATGTGAACAGTTGAAGCTGATGGGACTGTTGTGAGGAAGCAAATGTAGAAGCTGTAGAAATATAAAAATGTATTAATTATATGTTTTACCAAAAAAAAAAATGTAACTTGAATAAAACATTCAGACAACCGAGTACTGCACAAATAGCTCCAAAATGCGTAATTCAAATTTATCTTCTCTCTCTTGTGAACCTCTACATGCAAAAAAAGTATATCCTTTTGGTAAGAATGACAACTTTTTAAACAGAGGGAAAAAATGTGCAATGCAAAAATAATCTTCAGGATGGTAGCCTATGGGAGAAGTTGGCATCTTAAGATGTGGCAGCTGTACAGGGCTGAAACTATTGTAATTCCTAGAATCACAGAATCATAGAATCACAGAATGGTTTGGGTGGGACGGGACCTTTAGAGGCCATCCAGTCCAACCCCCTGCAGGGAGCAGGGACATCTTTAACCAGATCAGGTTGCTCACAGCCCCGTCCAACCTGACCTGGAATGTTTCCAGGGATGGGGCCTCCACCGCCTCTCTGGGCAACCTGTGCCAGTGCTTCACCACCCTCAGTGTAAAACATTTCTTCCTTCTATCCAGCCTAAATCTCCCCTCCTTTAGTTTAAACCCATCCCCCCTTGTCCTGTCACCACAGGCCTTGCTAAAAAGCCTGTCCCCATCTTTCCTCGAGGCCCCCTTGAAGCACTGCAAGGCCGCACTAAGGTCTCCCCGGGGCCTTCTCTTCTCCAGGCTGAACAGCCCCAACTCTCTCAGCCTGGCCTCGGAGCAGAGGGGCTCCAGCCCTCGGAGC